>OMKK01030271.1:0-11989 GCA_900302305.1 Polymixia japonica | reverse complement strand
TAAGGCTTGACGTTATTGTTCCAACCCCTGGGACCTAATTTCACTTCTTTGGGCAGATTTTCCTCTCACGTCTTACTCTTCTTTAGGCTACGGTAGCTTTTGACGTCCTATGCCGGTGTCTCCTCTCTCTCTCTCTCTCTCTCTCTCTCTCTCTCTCTCTCTCTCTCTCTCTCTCTCAAATTGGCTTCAAATTCAAATCCGTTTCCACGGATACCACCCCCCTCAAGCTGGAAATGGCGAAACAAAGCCAGGCATGGGGCAAAGGGGAACGCCCCCACCCCTCACAAAGCACACACACGCTCACACACACACGCCCACACACACACAGACACACACACACAGCCAACCAAACAGATGCCATGGGGGAGCAAGGAGAGACCCTGTGCTGCCATAAAAACAGCGGCATATGCCAGGCCTCTCGCCCTGCGTTCACTACACAGCACACGCTGCCTCTGCGCGTAGACCTCCCATAAAAACACATATGCAAGCCATAGACCGACCCCCAACCACCCGACTCAGTGACTCCCCTTCAGGGTTAAGGGCAATATCTCAATGCCACCTACTCCCTCCAAAACAAAGCTGGAGAGAAGGGCCTGGCACTAGACCTGTCACCAGAGCAAAAAGAAAGCAGATGGGAGCCTGTGGATCTGCAATAAAGAGACGTATATAAAAATAACGACCATTGGGCTATTTCGGAAAAGTTTATTGACTTGTCAGAACAATCTGTACTCTCATTGTGTCCTGCTTTCCTGGATCGGGTGCCATTTATTCATGGCGAGCAGAGGGACGCCACGTATCAGTTCACTGTCAAGGAAAGGGTTGGAAGTGAGATGGGATGACTTGGGCTCCGCTGGCTGGGTTTATCTTGCTGCGGCTTTTTGTCTTTTGTCTTTTGGGAAGTACTGCTGTTCAGTACAGTCGGCTCTTGTTAGTCCACCTTTCCGTGTCGTTGAGGCAATGTCGAGAGATCAGTCTCAGAATTTGTGCCGTCGCGTTTGACCGCGCAAACAATTCAGCGTCTAGGCGACGGATGGATCATCTGCATCATCAAACACATACCTCTCGTGCCTCCAATTAACAGAAATCCTGCTACAGTCAACGCCCCTTTAATCAGCAGCAATCAACACCCGACAGAGAATCTGGATGGCTCTTTCCTCGCACACATCCTGTTAGTCTGTTGGCCCAGGCGTCCTCATCTAAAGGATTGTGTACGAAAAAAAAAAAGTTTGCACAAGGAACGGCGCAGATTTGGAAAAAAAAAAGACCTTCCGGACCAGCTCGGGAAAAGCACGCTTGTTACCGTAGCTATAAATCATCTGGTCAAACCTCGAGCTCCGGCCTGTTACCTGACCCAGCCTCTGATAGCACTTGCAGTTTCAACCGACAGTGATTATACTCACTCATATATGTACAAACATTCACAAAAAAATTCTAAGGTTCTGCACTTTGGCCTCTATAGGTCTCCATAGCATGGCCAAGCATTTTCATTGTGTTATAATCACAGCATCCTGTTTGTGACCCAGTGACATCAGTTCCTGTTTCCTCCCTGATTAAAAAATGCAGAACATGCCGGTACAGGCCAACTGTTTTTCTCACGCATCTCTTTCTACAATCTGCACTTGTTTCGCACAGATGACTCTGGGTTTTCAGGAAACAACCTCAAAACAAGTGAGAGGGTAGACAAACATCCCAATCAACACTATTTATTCTGTAGGGAAATGGGAAAATCTGTGAATTGATGTCATCACTTGAGAATCAGGAAGCAGGTTGGAATCTGAAGTTTCAATCTTCCCTATCTCTTTATGCAACCAGAAAAATGTGTTTTTTCCCCAGTGAAGGCTCTACTGGTATTCTACATGGTAGACGGTATTCTATTCAGAAACATGAAGAAAACAATGGTCGAAAAAAAATAAAATAACAGTAGACCCACTGCACGTATTTTTCCCCATGTAAAACAAAACAGCGTAATACAAACCACTGTTACATGACTGTTACATGACTCTGCCCCTAGCTCTCTTTCACAGCTGGAGCTCCTGGCCGCTTGCACTAATGGCATCGAGGACTGGATTTGGTTCTCATGTTTTTTAATGCAGGGAGGGCATTTATTTGGTAATGTATGCAGTGTGTAGGCAGCGTATGATGATGGATGGTTCTGTTATCCAATTTTCTGTTGTCCTGCTCCTCCCTCCTCTTGTAACTGTCTCATTAATTAACACTAGGTGTCAGTAAGAGGCCCGCATAAAGGAAATAACTGGCCACAACACTCAGAATTAAAACAGGTGGCGCATTCAATTCAGCAAACAACTTCTAATTACACAGTAACAAAAACGAATTATACAGTGGACACTTCATGGCACATCTGTTTTAATGATTGAACATTTTTCAATTAAACAAACAGATCTCAAAAGCGGAATCCGAAAGATACTATCAGCAGAAACTGATTCGAGGTGAATAATGTGTTATATATTACGCGAGGTCAGCTAAACTCTTTCGAATCTATTTCTGGATACGCGTGCCCTACTCCGCTTATAACGAGCTGATACAGCTGTCTGGCATCTTATCAAGGGAGATAAAGCCTCTATTTATAGATAATCTATCAGATCAGCCTCTAGATCAGTCTCTGTTATTGTTTCAGATACTCCAACAGCATGTGACTTTTTACACACACTTGATCAGGTCTTTTCTCTGTCTGGTATTGTCTGTCATCGCCGCTGTGTTCAGAGTTTCTCGTCAGTGCAGACGTGGAGGACCAGGTGACCCAGGTGAACACCCTGGTTCCATTCTATCTTATCTTGTTTAAAGGTGCTATCTGTCCCAGAACTGGTTCCTGGCATAAACACTCCATGTGGTTGTTTAGGGCCACACACAGAGAGGCACAAGCCTTAACAGATATAGAGTTTTATCCTGCCAGAGCATGAAGGCAGTGTTATCTTTGTTTTGTCATGGACTGCTGTAAGCAAGTCAGTGAGTTCGTTTAAGTGTGATTGGGTGATTTGGGGCCACAAACACAATCTCATTTAAGGCCATCAAAACCCTACCATGGAATGAGTTCATCTCACTAACGTTAAGAGTGCCGATCTTACAGATAGCACCTTTAAGAGCCAGCTGCAGTTGCAAAATGGCTCTTATTTTTTAATTTAAGGGACAATGCATCCCCTTTGTTAACTTTAGATTCGGGAAAAATCTTGACCCCTCTCATAATCATGAGCATCATCCTGCTTGAGTGATTTCCCCCACTGGCTGCAAATGTCCAAGCTTAAGGGAATAAGGTGAGGGAGAGGAGCAGGATTGCGAGAGATCAGTGGTATGGTCATTGGCCTTGATCATGCCGTTGGATCTTTGAACTGAAGGAATGGAATAGAGATCTCACATGTCAAGGCTGATGTAAACATCTATGTAGCATCTATGTAAGTACACTCACATGTCACGAGTAATTAGTATTAGTCCCGTTTCATATCAGACCAATACCACCCTCAAAAAGACAGGTGTCAAGGTTTTGGTTTCCTTTGTTTACATGTGCAACCTTCAATATATATATACAGTATATATATATGTTTACATGTGCAACCTTCAATATATATATACAGTATATATATATATATATGTTTACATGTGCAACCTTCAATATATATATATATATAATTCCTTTTCCTTTTTACATACATTGCACCTATCCAACTAGATAGGCGACACTTGGCCAGTCTGAGTCTGACGCAATGTATTAGCGTGTTGCTTGACTGATACTGCCTTGAAATGCTGTGGGAAGTTGCATCAGCCAGCGTCAAGCATAAGTACCTATAAA
Source organism: Polymixia japonica (assembly GCA_900302305.1). Taxonomy (NCBI): domain Eukaryota; kingdom Metazoa; phylum Chordata; class Actinopteri; order Polymixiiformes; family Polymixiidae; genus Polymixia; species Polymixia japonica. The sequence continues at coordinate 8,187 of OMKK01030271.1, read as the reverse complement.
TATTTTCAGAGAATGACAGCACAGTTGACCAATCGTGAATTGATTCAGTATGAGTGACGGTTCTTAGACCAATCCCTTTGAGTCATAGGAGTGTACGTTAGTCGACATTTGAACCAATACGAAAACTCGTTTGATTTATAATTCCTCCCTATTTAGCGCACCAGAATCTGATTCGACAAAAAGCTTTAAAGAGTTTCCCTCTCTCCAATACTATTGGTCAACAACTGTGATTTTGACACGCCTACCTGTCTTAGACAGTATAAATGTGGAAGCAGCGCTTCACCACGGTATCGATGAAACACTCGAAAACGCCCTTTGGTTGACCAGGGAGACGAATAATCAGATCGTACGCAGTTTTTCCAGAAACTAACCTTTTAGTCATTCATACCATTACTTAAAAAAACGCGCGTTATCACCGGCTGGCTCGACAGCTGGGCCGAGACGTTTTTTTGATTTCGCTTTGATTTAAAAAAGCCGACAAGGCTACCATGGATTTTTAAGGCCAGATATGCGGCAACACTAATGCACCGGCATGCATCGTGCAAGGCAACACAGACTGCGAGCTTCCATCTTCACAACTGCGAAGCAGTTGGGCTCAAATACCGTCCGCGGTATACCGGCGAGCCAACCCGTGCCTCTCCTCCTCGACCGACGGAAGCTCATATTAGCGAGTTAGTCAGCCGCGGCCTCTAATAATAATAATCACAACACCGCCGTTGAAAGTGATCCATCGATTCATCTGAACGTCATTCCGACAATAGCCTTTACAGATAAAAAAAAATGAAGCCTCAAGACATCGTGGCCGGGAAGACCAGCCTTTGGATCTTCGGGTACGGGTCGCTGGTGTGGAAGCCCGACTTCAAATACAAGCGGAGTAAGGTCGGCTATATTCGAGGCTACAAGAGGCGTTTCTGGCACGGAGACAACTTCCATCGCGGAAATGATGAGTTGGTGAGATGCTTAACGTTGATGTGTTATAATGTGTGATATACCAGTGGTGGCTGCTTGAGGGCCACACCCCGATGTGCTTGGGGATTGCCTGGCTTTGGTTGCATCAGGCGTTTTCCCAGTGATGTGACCCATTTGTCTTCTCTCCTCCCTTGCAGCCCGGAAGAGTGGTGACGCTGATAGAAGATGATGACGTAAGTGGAATGCGCTGCTTTTTACTAGTCTTCCTAGTGATGCTAAAGGAAGTGTCGGTGCAATAATGGAATTAGCAGCTTCAAGAAATTAATGGCAATTTATTTTGGGACACGTTTAACCTGAATGACAAAAGATGGCTCACGTTTCTTTTGCCTTCCCTCCCGCAGGCAAACACTTGGGGTGTGGCTTTCGAGGTGACGGGCTCCCAGGTGGAGGAGTCTCTGAAGTACCTCAACGTGCGTGAGGCGGTCCGCGGTGGTTACGTCACCAAAGCTGTGGACTTCTTCCCCGAGGGGGAGAACCAAGCTCCGGTTCAGGCTCTGGTGTACATCGCCACCTCCGACAACCCCTTGTACCTGGGGCCGGCCAGCCCCGAGGTGATAGGCGCCCAGATCGCTGTGAGCTGCGGGAAGACGGGCCACAACCTGGAGTACCTACTCCGGCTGGCAGAGTTCATGAGGAGGCGCTGCCCGCACGTGGATGACGCTCACCTCTTCTCCATCGAGGGGGCAGCCCTGGCCCTCATGCCCTACCTGTTAGCAGCCCAGTAGCCCGTACCCGTTTTCACCAATACTGTAAATCAGAGCATATAGCAAATATACACACTGAGGCTTTTCATCTATTATACCTGTAATACAAGTTGAGGTCCTGATATCCTTGTGTTGTGTATTTGTGAAATCTTGAGTATACCATAAGCCATTGAATACTAATCAAAGTGATACAAAAGGGAAGCACGATATTAAGTGTGAACGTGATTTTTAGCCGAGCATGAATTCCATGTAATGTGTTGTGAGATGTTTGTGCACCAGTTGTCAAAAGTTTGGTCCCTATTTGTACCTTCTTGATCCGTCAGCACCTGTGCTTGTTGGTACAATTTACTGTTTTGTTTTTTTTTTGTTTTTTTTTATAATTGGCCTTTGTTTTAAAAGGTTTACTTTGGCTTACTTTTATTGATTTCAATAAAGAGTGCAAAATATTTGTTTGCATCCCACTCTGGTGTGAATTAATAACTTTCCTGGGATTCCCCCCCCCCTATGAAATAACAAGTGCATAGTACCATGCTATCAGCATTGCCTGTCAATTGCATTTATCAATATTCTGTATTAGCGACACCCCCTCCAATATAAGATGAAACATGAATGATACCTGTATGGGAAATCTGGTGAAACATAATGCTACAATTTATCTTTAAAAAGTAATGCTATTTAAAAGTAAAATGGACAATTTTAGTGATGTAACTAGTACCAAAACAATATAGAAACAGTAAATAAACTACCATGTGTTGGATGTATTAATGTGTCCTCTAATGGGGAAGCCAGACAGAAACGCTGATGGAGCAAGGTCAAGCCTATGTGCTTTCCACTAGGTGATATTCCTGTTTGTCTATATACATAAAGGTGTTAGACTGTTACCATGACCCAGGCCCAAGTGCAGACACTCTGTTTGTCAAACACATTTACTGCGTACAGAGACCATGCAAGCTTTAAGCGTGTAAACACGTACCACACTCAATCACCATACATGGCCTGAAGTACACAAACACTCACTGGGCACTCCCAAACATTGGCTGGACCAGCTTGTACCTTGGACGTGACTCAAGTCAGAGTCTGTCTAGGTACGTGGGCTTATGTAACCCTTTCGCTGGGAACAACCCCCAGACCTGGAAGTCCTGTGTTTACAGTGAGCTCCATGGACATGTCAAAGTGCACCAGGAAAAGCATGCTAGAGCACTCATACAGATACAATCTTAAAGGCCATATACCAATCCAAGCGAAAACATATTACTGTTGAAAACATATTACTGTACATATTACATATTTCAGAATATCCTCTGTTGTTATAGTGTTGATGGTGTGTTTCCTCACTGATGATTTGGATATGTGCCATCCACCATATTTCAAATAGATTGCTTTGATTTAGTTTGTCCATTGGGAGTTATGACAAAGTAGTTTAGTTTGTGCTTGGAACTAAACAAGGTCGTGTGCAACTTAGAATGCTTACATTACATTTATGAATGAGACGCATTTGCTGTAAGTCCTGGCGAAAGTTTGGCACATAGCAAGAAAACGTTAAACCTTATGCTGCCTTCAAGTCCTCCTCAGTAGTTCGTAATTACGATTCAAAAGCCATCAGTGCGACTTGTCCGTTCAAGTGGTTTTGGTCGGAAATACCACCAAAATAGACGCTACAATGGAGCTATTTTTGTTGCTTTGGTTCTGATGCCAATTTGCAGAAGCCATTCGGCGACATAACGAAGAAGAGAGAATGCACACTAGCTATTGAATTTATGTTTTATAAAGTTTTTGAGACAGGACCTCAGTCAATTCCACCACATTGTGACAAATACGCCCCCTAAACGCCACAAGTTGCGAAGTCGATGCTTGCAGAAAGTTTCCACTTTGCGACTGGTAAACACGACATTGCTGACTCCTTCATATGCACACATCTGGTTAACACAATATAGCAGACATGACTTGAAGGCAGCAATACTTCAGCACTCCTCAGCATTCCAACTACACGTGATCATGTACATCGCCATACCTTTATTTGGCCAATGCGCTGTCATAGGGTTACATAATGTGTAATTAAACCAACCACTTGAAAGATCAAGTTTGTCCTATTCTTATCTCAGCAAAAATAATTCACATTTTATAGCCAGTCAAATAGGGTATGCTCTAAGAATAGTTAGAGAGGTATAAAAGTTTAGACCAAAAGGACATGCTGTACTTTTTCAAACTCGTGTTATTTAATTTAGACTGGATGCAAGCTGGCATTTCTTTTAATCATTGGGAGCGTTTAGATTGTTAGCCAGTAGTGATTTAAATTCTTGAATTAAGATTGGGTGAAAATTATGTACATTCAAAGTTTAAGACAGCAGATGTTGTTACATTCAGCTGATATCCAGCATTCACCAAATATTAATTATTTGGATTATTATAATTATATCAAAAATTGACAGTTGGGGTTTAAAGGGGACATATCCTACGCTTTTCAGTGTTTTTGCTTAAGTCCTTGTGGTCATTAAAACAGGCTGTTTTGGTGGGCATAGCCTATGGTTCACCCATATAAAAGAGGCACAAACCTGATTGGCCACTGGTCACTTCAAAAAATTAGGCACATGGTGCCACACCACACATATTTTTCTCCTAGTCATCTCTGTAAACGCAAAGTCGTCAGACCTTCACCAGAACATCCAGAACATCTGGGTATGAGATTACCATGCACATTTTAAAGTACAAGTCTAGCCAGACACCATGACCTTCTGGTTTCACAGTTTGATAGCTTCTTAATCATACACCAACCATCTCAGATATGAAACTACTAATTTCTGATTTTCCAGGATATATCCCGATTCAAGTTATCAGTGAACTCTGAAGACTGGCCAAGAGAATCTTGAAACAGTGTGGTTTTTCTTTTTAACGCTTATTATATTTTTTGCTGCTTTCTCAATGTTAGCTGTGGTGTCAATTTATTTTTTTACTGTCAGTACTGTAGTCAAGGTTACATACTGTACGTACACGAGAGTGCAAATGGATGCTGGGGTCAAAGTTTATCCAACTCATCAACTGCCACCCATCTCACTGGTTTTCATCCTGCCTTAGTTGTAATTTCATAGGGCGTGTTGAAATCCAAAAAGATAACTTGGACAACTCTGTAGATGTAAAAGAGCACAGAAATACCTATAGATTACAATATATATTAACACCAACAAAAAGTAAACGCAAAGACTGATTTAGCACATTTTATTTTCAATTGGCTTTTCCTGTTAGTAAAATGGCAGATTTCTTCATATGTACATGTGACCTATAAAAATAGACAAGCAAATGAGGGAGAAATCAGGGGAAATGTTGCTCTCAATATTATGTACATCAATATAAAACATCACATTTTTCATGACACTATTAACACAAAACAAACAAACCCAAGACGGATGTAGTGCTCAACGTAGGACTTAGAACGCAAGCCTTTCCTAAAACATCAATGACATCAGAGAACCACAGACTTGTCATCAGAAATAAAATTATTTTATCTCCTTGAAAAATAAAGATGGCTTCAATACAATTTACAATGCATTGTATGTGAATTTCCAGTTCACATGAATTACCCCCTTTTAACTTAATTTACATAACTTAACCATTAGACGTCCAAATGATTTATGTCTGAAGGGACTCAGCAGCATCACCGTGTCAAGTAGTGCTCCTCAGCTTAGAATATGCTTCTTCAATTTTTCTAATTTTCCATTCAATTTTCCCATCAGACAAAAAAATATATTACTGTTTTTCATATCTCACTGTATTGGAATAACTTTACAGACAAAGGCTTTTCAAAATGTTCAGATCCGCCATTTTGATATGGGTACTCACGTTTCATTACAAAAATAAGAGCTTTAGTACAAAAGCCTGTACGTATCTTGTTTGGTATGGTATGGGTTCACATTTTGTTCCGAAATGCAGGATGATCCAATGGGTTTGCATCGAACACATCTATGGAACAGTTAAATAACCTAAATGTTTAAGTACTGATAACACTAAAACAACTTAATGGAAGACATGGCTCAGTGCGTGTGACAAAAAAGTCCTTTGGCTCACTCTAATGGCAAGCAAAAGGTTTTCAAAGCCCTTTATGCATCACGTTTTATCTTTCTGATGTAATGTCACGACTCTCTAGAAAACCAAACACCCCTCGTGTCACAAACGCGGAAAAAGTAGTTTGTCTTCTCAAAAAAAAAAAAAAAAAAAAAAAGAGAAAAAAAAGCACTTGGAAATACTCTTGTCACAATGCAAACAAATACTCAAGGCAGAGTCTGTCCGCAGACGTGGACACATGGAAATATGACTAACGCAACAAATGGAGGTCGGGAGGGATCATGGTATGTTGTACCTTTTAAATAATTGTGTGCGTATCTGTGTGTGTGTGTGTGTGTGTGTGTGTGTGTGTGTGCAGTTGCTGAGCCGGCTGATAGACCCCTGGTCCTCCAGGTAGTGAGCCTCAGCTACTGTATAATACTGTTCCTTGTTTTGATTGGTATAGGAGCAGGGCATCCACGAGGTCACAGTGGGAGCAGGTCAGTTATGTTTATGGAAAGGGGTAAGAGAGAATGGTGTATGAATGTGTGCTTGTTTGGATGTGTCTGTGTGTGTGTGTGTGAGTGTGTGTGAGAACGCGTCCGCCCTATCGAGCCCCCGGGCCACCGGGGCCCTTGCCCTTCCTGGTTGAGCCGTGGTGGTGGTGGCTGTGGGCCGACTGTTTCTGGGGACTGGGGGTAGGGGGGGCAACGCCTCCTTTGCCCTGCGGAGAGGAGCTGCTGCTGGGGGTAAACGCTGGACTGGCACCGGAGCGACCCAGAGACGGCTGCAGGGGGCTGGCCGCAGAGAGGCCTGCTGGGGAAACAGGCGGAAGGCGTTAGTGACAAGGCAAAGCCATGTATGTTCCTAAGCAGATGACTCTGGTAGAAGAGGAAAGCTGTAAGATCTGAGAAGCTGGAGAATACATGTAAATTAGTGCGCCTTGTGAGGGATATTATGTGGCGAATCGCAAAACTGGCGATGGCAAATCCTAGACGGCAAAGAAGGTAAAAGACAAGTTGTGAACACAAAAATCTTGTGGAAAGCAGATCCTAGAAATTCTTTTTGTTTCAAAGCGTAGCGCTCTACAGACAAGCTTGAGGAGTTTGAACAGAGTCTTTATCTAAAGCTTCACGGTGGGAGTTTGCTGAGATCTTTTATTGTGTACATTCTGTCTTTGGATACACGGCCCTGTTATAGTTAAGCCTTTTTCGTAGCGCATGCTATTCTTATACGCGGAAAAAAAAAAAAGGTAGTCTCGCTGCGAACAGCGCTTACTCAAATGTCCCTCTTCCCTGAATCAGCAGAAAGTGAATGTATTGGAACTGAAATCCAGACCACTGTGGAGCTATTGTTCTGTTGCATGCCCTGCTAAGAAAAGCTGGTTTCAATTAGGTTGTCCTGCTGCTCTCTGGTGCAACTACATACAAATATCTGATGCAGCACGATCATTACCGTAATGAAGGAACACAAGACCTGCTCCCTTTCCTGCAAGTGATGTGGACTGATACTGTGCATTCAATCTATAGTGTGTGTGTGTGTGTGTGTGTTTGCCCAAACCTTTAGAAACACTGTAGCCGTAGGCGGCGTAGGCTGCCGCTGATGCCGCCGCCGCCCCAGCCATCGCCCCTGCCATCGCTGCTGCGCTGCCCGCTGTCGACTTGCGCCCGCGTCCCTTCCCTGCCGACTTGGCTCCGCCTCCGGATCCTTTGGGCCGCCCCCGGCTCCGCCCAGATCTGCCCCTGCCGGGACTGATTGTGTCCTGGGCTGAAACACCTGGACGGGCGAGGAAAACACAAAAAGGTAAGATAAGGTTTTCAGTTCTTTATTATTGTAATTATTATTATTATTATTATTATTATTATCATCAGATACTATGTTATCTTTAGTCCTTAAAACCCATATTAAGAAACATTTATATTTTTGGCATTTAGTTGACAGTCTTATCCAGAACATTCCCCCAAAATCCCCCTGGAGCAGGTAGGGGTTCATTCCCTTGCTCAAGGATACTGGGACAGGTACGATCACACCGGGGGACCGAACCCAGGACCTTCTGGTTGGGGGATGACCTTTCTACCCCCTAGACCACCCTGTCGCCAGAGATGATGCTCAGAGACCAACTGGCCAAGAGACTTAAACCACAGTGGTCTGGAGACTTAAACTCCCAAAAGACGGATCAGAGACAGGAAACGGCAATTACTCTTATCCGTCAAAGACGACGCCTATTCTTCTGTTTTTCCTCTTGAGTAAAGGAATAAAGAGAAGAGATAGACAAGGGATGAGTTAAGGAGTTAAGGATGTCCTGTAGGATTAAGGAGAGGCGTTGTGTCAGGCCTGGAATTAACACAGTTCAACAAGGTCACCGAGGAGGACAAGAGGTAGTTTCTAGGAATTGTGACAGGATTAATCTTCATTATCTTAAGCTTGGGATCTTGGAAAGAGGAAGAACACTGTTCTTGTTTTCCATAGCGTCTGGCCT
>OMKK01030270.1:0-13177 GCA_900302305.1 Polymixia japonica | reverse complement strand
TTTCTCTGTGGCCTACATAATGGCCAGTGTTCTGTTGAAAAGGATCCTAAGGGGGAACTCTAATAACCCAGATAGATAGCGCTGTTACATTTCTATCTCAGGGCACTCTGTCTTTGCCTGCCAGCGTCCAGGTGCCTTACTCATAGCATTCACAGAGCTTCCTCTGCCATGTAAATAACATTTATCACCTGGAGAACAGGTAGAAAGGCGGGGTGAGAGAGGCGGCTGGAACGGAGAGAACCAGGTTTCTGTCAGATTAGACATAAACAACTTGAAAAGGGTTTTCACGTCAGCTGGTATCACATGTTGTTTTGCGTAAGTGCTGTGAAAATTATTTTTAAAAAATGCTAGGAGTTGGTATTTGCGTGCACATGCGTGGGCGCGTGTAAAGGTATGCAGTACGCTCACGCACGTGTGTCTGCACCTTTGTTTGAGACTGAATGTCATACTGATGCTGGAATTTGATATTAATGAAAAATGGTTTGGTTTTGACAACGGATATATTCACGGGGGTGAAATGGACCGTGAATTACATTAGGCCTCTGTCACTCTCCACACTGGTCAACCATTAAATGCTTTGTTTTCTCAAGAAAGAAAACAGCTGACTAGAAATATTCAATATCTGTGGCCACGGCCTGTTCACTGTTCATATCCAAATCCACATATTTAACCACAAGAAAAAAAACATTTATCTAATGTTTATTTAAATGTTTATTTAACACCCATTTCAGCAGTGTTTATATGCATAATAACCTCTGTTGTTTTAAATAACTTATTAATAATTTATTAATTTATTAATATTAATAAAAATATTATTGCATTAAATTGCAACCTTTAGTATGACTTCTTTATTTAAACATTGCCATGTTATATATTGGTTTTGTGTTGCTATTATTACTAGTTATTAGTTAGTTTGCATACATTTATTTTGCTTTAACATTTTCAGTCTTGTTGTACAGTACGTCATAGTTTTGAAGATGACAACTTCAGAATCCTTACTTTGTGAAGGATCGATGAAGAAAGATTAAATTGAGCAGCAATTCAGTCCAGTCCCATCCAGCGTCAACATTCTGCCAACGAAACGCCTGTTTTCAGTTATGACAGCGTATCATCAACGTGTGAGATGAGATGGTTTTGAGCGGCAATCTGTCGAGGCGGTCTCTAGTGTACAATTATGACAGGACCACGGGGCCTCTGCTGCTTTGGCAGGCAATAGAAGGTGACCCGATTAACCTGCGAATTGACATTAAACATCAAGATTCTGCCTTGGCACGCCACATAATATAATCCAGGGGTTAATTAAGCATTTAACACATGAAATTGGATGTGGAACCCGTGTAATAGGATGTTGACTAGTGAAATGAGACGAATAGCCCCATGTAAAAGACAACGAATCTTGTTTCTAGGTAGACCTAGGAAGATGGTACGATTGTTAAGACATTTACTACACGCATTTAATTGTACTAATCAGACTTATAGGTGTTTGAACGTTTCCGAGGCACTGCCCGTTACAGAACCGATGAAGTTTTTTTCCCCCGTTACTTTCAGCCGGACGTTGGTGTGAGCAATAGTTGAAAATGATGAAACTCTGGGGGTTTTGTCTGGCTCGGCAATGACGGATGACTCTGCCGCAAAAATAGGGCATTGTCCCCCCGCTATCATTTATTATGAGTGTTGGCCAGGTTTGATGGAGGGAGCCAGGCAGTTGGGAGTGTAGATCATTCATACAGGATGAGATGTTGTACTGGGTGGAGATGTTTTCCCTTCACCAACAGCAGAGGAGCTCCTATGAACGTGCTCTGAACAAAGGGCTAATACCCTACAAGCAATGTATTACGCAATCACAGCAAATTGCTACAAGATGAAAACAGCAGTCAAATCGACCTCACCGTGGTCCATCCCTGGACAAATATAAATCCTATTCTCTCAAATGACCAATTAATGAACATGTCAAATTGTCAATATAATTAACAAGGCCAAGAGGGGTTGCCCGATCGATGTCATTTTGATGTGAAAATACATTAAATAGTGTTTTTTTTTGGGCCACGGTATGAGAAAGCGTTCACCGGTGGAACAGACGTGCCCCAACTTCAGAGCAAGCCACAAAAGGCTATGAATAGCTGTTACCGCACACTGTTGATACAGCATTTTGAATGAAACAGATGTTTGTGTGCCATCAGATTCAGAATTGTTGGCGAATCTCCTGTGAGCTGGCGTTTAGATGTATAGGTAGGTACACCTCCGATCTGCCACGGGGATGTGCTTGCTGACTGATTGAGTGAAATAGGGCAAGCTACTCTGTCTCGTATGTCACTCAAGGGTACATTCTGCTAATGTATCTAGCCGTCTATCTCTTAATGTCAACATATCTCAGAGGAAGAATGGCACTTGTTTAGACAGATAACACTACCACTAGACAATCAGATGCATTATACTTCCCCAGCCAACAGTATTCTTGTATTTTCAATATTACTCTTTCAACTCACATACACCACATCAGCAAACAAAGGGAAAAACTAGTTTCATGCATTTAGTCTGTCTTGAGGTACTTTGCAAGGGAAAAAAAACAAGATAGACTATTTTTTAGGTTCAGACGGCATGGCATCTGCAGTGCACCTTAATATTTTATTAGGCTGCATGTTTAATGCACAAATCTCGAAATCTGAGCGTTTCTGCCAGTAAAACAATAACCTAGCCATTTGTGATTACATGAAGCCACTCTGCTGCCTGAACAATGCTGAAACTTTCTAAAGCCTTTCAAATAAGATGCTGAGAGAGCACAATCCCCGGCAGGCTAAAGGCACAGTAACTTCAGTAAGCTACTTCAATCTGAGGTGCCAAACAAATAACCAGTAATGATGAAACAGCTTAGTGAGGTAACCAATTATTCTAATCAGTGCAATCAAAAGACTCGCCGAAATTAGCTGTAATGATAATTGTGTGAGCTCTGCAAATGCATGTCTTTGTGTGCGCACTCTTGTGTGTATGTGCACTTTTGTGTGTATGTGCACTTTTGCATTTATGTGCATGAGTTTGTGTGTGTATGTGTGTGTGTGTGTGTGTGTGTGTGTGTGTCTGTGTCTGACACTCAAATCCCACACGTGCATAAATATAAAATTTCAGTACCATTTTACCTCTTAATAAATGTTGGAATAGTTTCTATTCAGCAGAAAACCAGTAGATATTTATCATGCCCAAGCACCTTTTCTAATAAATCTTCTTTCATGTGGGGACTATCTATTGCCTCTCATTTACATGCATCTCTCAGCCCAGACGAGTTTGTTTACTTTAATTCCACAATGGTACAGTAAGCACTTTGTTGGGGCTGCGGTGTTACTGGGCTGAGGTGATGGATAGCCACAGTGACAGACATTTATTAGCCAGGCTTTTAGATAGGCTCCTGAGTGCTGCTCTTGACAAAAAGAATCCTTGTCAGTGGGCAAGACGCTGCCCTCCTTGTGCCTACAGCACCGAACACAAACATGTCCCCCAACCTGAAGAACCTAGCCACGGTTTTGCTCACACAAAGATATACCTACAATTACAAAGAGAAAAGCAAACTCTTATCGGTGGATTACGTCGTTTCGTTGTTGAATTTTAGTATTGTTTTTATTCTACGCCTAGGCAACACCGAAAACTAACATTATGAAGAAGTTTTTTTTTTATCAATCAAATGATGTTATTATTTTATAGTATGATGTAATGTGTATGTCTCCTCAATAATATATGATATTTAAATGAAAATTTGATTGGTGGATTTTATGTCTGTCAAACATTGTTCTGTAAATTATTTCTTTATGTTAAATAATAAATAAATGACACCAATATTAAATAATTAATAACACACAGAAGAGTATTACAGAGAGCACACTGTTCCATAACTTATCTATTTCTATACATAGAATTATGCTTTGGACTTTTAGTTATGATTAAATACTTTAATCTTTCAACCTCTATACATCCCAGGAAATCTGTGATAACTCTCTACATAATCCATAAGGAGCTCACTAGCATTAAAAAAATGGAATACAGATAGTATTCATTGTTGCAATATTTCAAATTTCTGTTCTTCTAGAAAGCGCAGCTGAGGTTGATTTCTTGAAAGAAAATGTAAATGGGTGGGTTAGATATTGAACAGCTACTATCAACTTAAAGGAGACGTTTATTCATCAAATGGTTTAATTTCACATATTAGCTTATAAGAAAAGTAGAAAAAGTTTCCTTTGCAATATCTCTCTCTCTCTCTCTCTTTCTCTCTCTTTCTTTGTGCTTTGCATCCAGCAAGAAGTAAATGTCATGGCAACGTTAGATGCCTTTCAGACACCGCGCTCATTGTCAGATAACAGCTTTATTTCATGCCTCCTCTGGAACGGACCGCAGATTAAATGTGTTCTCTGTCACACAATATGCATTTCATAGCTGTGCGTAATCGTGGTCGAGTGACTGACATGTAGCCATTTATAAAAAGCTCATCTATTTAACTGGCAGTCGCTATTATCTCATGATAATACGATGTTTAACATTTTCAGTAAAAACAGATCCCAAGGACTCACTGAACTGATAATTTGTCTATTAATTAGAAGTTGGAGAGTAAAAAGAGTAAAATATTACTTCATTTTGTTATGTAACAATGTTTGGGGATATTTTTAAAATACAAATATCGACACCGCATCTATTAAATTTGGTAAACATTGCTTCTAAAGTCCAAAATCCTCTCCGGCCCGTCAACAGCACTCACAGACTCATTAGTGTTCCTCCAGACCAGCTCCAGTGTTTGGCACATGAGAACCGTAAGCAGAAACAGAGAGACTGCTGCTGGCCATGTGAAGAGGCAGGCACCGAAAGTACATTATTAAAAAGTAATTATCTGCTCTTACAAACAGGGAGAGGCTTGTGGGAAACTACGAGGACACCTCATACGGTATGTACACGGTCGTAGAAATACAAGCGTACGAAATAAGTATCTCACTTCATCTTACGTCCAAACGACCGTTTACGTTTGCGATAAACAAAACTGCCATCTCTTGCAAAAGCGATGAGAAGGAAGAGAAGGAATCAAATCTTTAAAAAAAAAAAAAAAAAAACCTGGTACAGCTAAAGGTCAAAGGGAAATTAAAATCAATTTATCTTCACAAAATGTAATTTAGACATTAGGTTGATAAATGAACGCTGGCTGATTAATGTAATTAACTAGATATGTTAATTTCCAGTTAGCATTGGGTTGGTAGAACAAATCACTGTTTTCCCTTGAGCAATCTTGAGGGCTGTGACTGCCAATCTAGATGTCCAGCAACCATAGTTAAAGCACCAGAGACAGTATTAGTAGAGAAATGTAGTGCGTTAATCTAGACTAGCCTTAGCCTTTGCAGCCTATATCAGCCTATAGTATCAACAGAGGATTACAACAGACCTCTAACAACACCATTAAGGCTCAGGGGCTCTCCTCGGTGGTATGGTACACTATATTATTAAAAGAGTTTCGAGAAACAGGAGGTGACGATATTTTTCTTTCACTGGACATTTTTAAGGGACCAATCAAACATGTAGGATAATGACCGTCTTATGTTGACAGGTCATCTCTTTGAACCGTGGCGCATTCACTCTACAACCTTATTTTTCACATTTTATGAGGTTTTCAGTACTAAACCCAAACAAATGAAGTAAAATCATTACACATTTAGAAAAACGATTGTCCATCTGTTTAGTGCAGATGAGTGCAAAGCTATTATTCTATGTATTATATCCCGTAATTTCCATGATATTTGGGGTCTTGATGCTAGTAAAACTGGCTGGGAGAGAGGTTTATAAAATAAGAAGATGGCGTACAGGGCAGCTCCAGGAGCACTGGGAGTCCATTACGGTTCCTCTGCAGAGCTCTAACAGGTAAAATAGCCAGCCACATGTCAGGTGCTACTGAATCCACAGTATCTCCACAGTATCACCTGTCTAATTAAAACATTTCCCCTAGCTTGAGGGCCGCATACCATTGCCATGGGGTTGCATCTGTGGCTTGCACTTCATTGACTTGGCTCGGCCAATCAGTTGAAAAGTGCTGGTGTTAGTAAGGACCTCTCATAAAAGGCCTGGAAATTTCTGAGAGAGGCTGTAGCCTAGGAGATGCACTGCAAGACTGACATCCCAGTATGGCGCACCAAAGCCACACTAAAGTCGCACTGGTCAATAGCCTACTAAAGTATCCATGACACAACACTGGACACAGAGCCCCTGAAATCCTGAAATCCCAATCTATTGGATTTTGTATCTGCTCTGGATCAGTCCCAACCCCTTCATTTTGAAACTCCATCCATCCTGCCTGCTCAGAATATTTGAAGACTCTGATTGATCGTATTGGATGGAGTGTGCTTAAAAAGCAACCTTGTGAGTGCAAAACCCACTTGGATTTCTTTAGATCCGAGGATAGTTAACTTCACAATCACTGAATAAAGAAAGAAAAGAAAAGTAAACAATGTTGTTCTTCCTTTGCCACACTAGAGATTTGTTCTCTAGTCTTTTCTAGTGCAATGCAATCTCGATCTTTTCTGAACTCTTGTTGAAGTGTCATCACAGTAAAACTCAGCAACATACAGTACATTGTGTAACTCTTAGATGGTAGAATAAATAACTAAACTAACAGGTTATGACCAGATAAAATAGTAACATCATAGTAATTATTTACACGTGTAAATTACTAATTATTAAGTAATATGTAAAATGTTGTGTACTGCTTTTTTAAATGCAAACTTTTCTGAGACTTTGTTTCAACTCCCAGCTTGTAAGCTGATATTTCTGTACTCTTCCAACCAGAACAACAGTTATTCATCCAGTTAGAGCCAAAAGGGAAGGAAAAGCGACTAGTTATTGTGTTACAGACTCTTACGGCTCTTGTGCTGCTTTTCTTTCCTGTGTAACCTTGTCTCTTTTTTGACCTTCACGTTGTAAACTGTTATTTTAGAGAATTGCTGTACAAATAAAGTTATTATTATTATTAAAGTTAAAGGATAATAATAGGAATTTTCAAGCTGGACCTCATTTCCCTATCTTTTGCTATCATACCGATCAGTTCTGACCATCAGTTGCTTCATTGCAGCAGTACTTACGGTCTGAGTTGGCTCGGATCACTAGTCTCCAATATGTCCTTTGGGGCAATACGACTCCACAAAAATTGATCCCAAAATCGGCCAAAACATGTCCTTTTCAAAATGGTGATGCTCACTCTGCAGTGATACGTCTGAAAAGAGATGTTATTAAAAAATATCTCAAAACACAGTTTTATATACCAAGTATTCCATAGAGCCACTTTAAACATGTTGTATAATGTTAGAAGAGGACAGAGGTTTTTATAACGGAGTTAGTTGGGAAAAGAAATAGAAATTACTGAGAAATGTTCAACCTATGTCCTTATATACAGACACATATACCTAGATATGCACACTCACACACACACATACACACACACACACATACTGCACACGTAAATGAAAACAGGAGTAGCGTACAGCAGAATGTCAGAACTGTCAGTTGCCTACAATATGGCTATTAATATAGATGCGGAAAGATTACTGAAATATTTTATGCATTCAAAACTATTATTACTTCAGTTCAATTTGTTTCAAGTAGAAATAAGAGTACGTATCTCTGTTTTGACAGATGCACATTCACATGACAGATCCTGTTGTACTCATTCTACAGAACAAATATGAAACTGACCTCCGTAACATTAAGAAAAAGTATACTTATTCAAATAATTCTCCTGTGTTGCACAGCTTTAATTAGTTACTTTCCACCTCTGATAAACACTATGTTGTTATTATGTTATTACACACACCCGTCCTCATTTCTTCAGCATTGCACTTTAAAACGCTGCCCCCACAAAGGTTGCTTTAATCTTACCAATCTTATTTAGCGTTAGAAATGGACAGATCCATTTAGCTCCCTTCATTGTGGGATGATGTCTCTCAACGTGTTCAAGAGCATCCTTATCTCGCTCTTGCTCTGGGGCATGAAAACCTTGGGTTACAATCCTTGACAATGTTAACATGTACACCTACACGGGTCTAAAACTTAAACATTTGCAGCTAATCCTCAAAGGGGGAATGAAATTATCTCGGTGCCCAGGGTGCACAGACAGATTCACTGCTCTTCCGTGTTGTGGGCAGATAACAGGCAAACACACCAGGCCCATCTGAACCACACAGCGCTCAGATAAGATTTCAATATGATTACTTCATATCAGTCACTGCTGATCAGCTGTTAGGGTTGTCCTAGGAGACAAAACACGCATTATAATCAATTCGGAAACCTATCGGCCCCTTACTACATCATACATTTACAACAACTCGCTGTTTTATGGGCGATGAAATTACTGCTGTTGCATCAATTATGTCAACTTGCATGGCCAGCAAAGGTACTTGCAGGTTTCTAATACAGCAGTTATTCAGCTGAGTAGATTAATTTACACACGAATTCCTGTGAAGAAATGCTGAATGGTGAAAAATAACAGATTTTCATGTGGCAGAAAGTGGTTCCCTCGCATAGATGTGGTTGCAACTTTATTTGAATCGGTAATAATATAGAAGGGTATTCAAACATTTATTATGAAAACAAGTGCATTGTTAACCAAAAACGTGCACAAACACACACGGACATGCACGAACATGCACGCATGCGTACGTACAAACAAACACATGTGCTCGCTCCTTGCTTTTAAGGGATGAATCTTATCCAGTAGCGCATTATCATTTGACCCAATTGGCGTGTTATTTTGACCTGTTTATTGGGTCGATCCTCAAGGGTTTGCCTTTTTGCACGTTAAGCGTGAACAATGGCATGGTCCTTTGATGTGCAAGTATTGATTGTACTGATACAAGACTCTAGGCTGACCTATAGCATTGATCTGAGAAAGCTGTCTGCAATCTGCCTCCTTTACAACTTGATAAAAAGTCATTTTGCAATGAACCTGAGGTTCAGAATCACATATGGAAAATAACTCAAAACGGAAATCAGTCCAACTTGGTCAAAATGTTAAGAGTCCACGGATCATTCAATATGTTTCAATGCAGTTTCACTCATGATAATTATGTTGGGCAACGCTTTCCGGTTCCCCTAAGTCTGCATCCCGGGAGAAAGGGTTTGATGAGCTTTGAAGCATTTCATTGCATTGATAAACCTCTGGTAGGTGAATACATTTAATTCCCAGTCCAAAGACAGCCATTGTTATTCCTGGCTGGATCTACAGTGGCGTGTTAGACATAAACCTGCCTGTTCATTCAAAGGTCATGCGGTCATTTCACATTGGCAGGTAATGGAGTTGACATGGTTCATCTGAGCTGTGTTCTTACGGCCTGGGGGTCCCTGAGTGAGTCTACATCATCCGCAACCAGCAACCAAAAGTAGGGCGATCGCTGGGTGAAATTTGATTGTTTATGCACCAGAGTAAAGACAATGTGGGTGTGTATATGCTGCTTGCTAGTAGCAAAGTTCAGTGTTTGCATCTGTATCTGAATCACATACTACAGTATGAAGGTAAGCACATGTGACAAAATGATGCTATTAAAATGTTAAAGAAGACACACTACTGGCAGACGCTGTTAAGTACATTTAGTCCGCATTTGAACAAGGCGTCACGTGAAACATGCCTGATAAATGCATGGAGGGTGAATAAGCACAGTTTTATAATTTAGATCTCAATTATCCTTAAAAGATCAGTTTGAATACAATTGTTGGAAAAAAGATGAAAAGATTTAAGCAATTTGTCTGCACTTCTAAGTGTATGGAACACAGTGGGAGGTGGGCATTCAGGTGGTAGAATTAGAAACTGGTGAGAGATGATGCTACTCCAACTGTGATTCAGTCCACATCCAACGGGGCCAAGTATCCAATTAAAAGAGTCTTTCACTCCTCTCGCTCTCTCTCTCTCTCTCTCTCTCTGTGTCTCTCTCTCTCTCCCTTTATAATTATTGGAAACCCATGCATGTAAATTGTCAGGATTATACCTCAGGAGATGAGATCAACACTGCTCTACAATCCTCATTTCACTCTGCGCAGAGCCTCGACGTAACCAACCATAATGTGAGACTGACAAAGGACATATCACCTTTAACTTTATGGCGGCAGTCAGAAAGAGGGTGATGTCTAATCGCAGGTAGTTCTGCCATTGTTCCATCATCAAAAAAGGCATAAAGAAGACACGCATATCAGTGACGTACTGCTGCCGTTGCCCTTGAGCAAGGCTATGGCCTTAGAGCTGAAGTCAGCCCCCCGGCGCTGGAGAATGGCTGCCCACTGCTCCTAGTGGTTAGGATGGGTCACATGCAGGACACATTCTGTGTATGTGTAAAAATGTACTTGCCAAATAAAGTTATTCTATTCTAATCTATTCTATTCTATTCTATTTTTGTGATCCATTAGCTCAACTGCAACAGCAATTGTAAATTGACCATAATTGGTGCTGCTCTCACCGTCACAGCCATTATCAAAAGCACATGTAATTCACAACATGAAAGGTTGCTGTATCAAAACAAACCTGGATCAGCAGCTGACACTCTGGAAAGGGCAACAGAGCTAAGCTGATTGGTGGTGCAATAAGAGCGAGCGCTATACTTTATTTTTTGACCTTTTGCAGCTGTCTCTCTCTCCTTGCTCTTACAATCTCTCTCTCTCTCTCTCTCTCTCTCTCTCTCTCTCTCTGTCAGTGTTGCTGACCAGCCGCACAGCTGCACACAGTCCAGGTACCAAGAGCCGGACCAAATAATCTCAACGCGCGATCCATCTCTTCATTATCCTCAAACCTGGCCTCCCTCTTTTCATCTTCACACTCAGATAATGCATTGGATCTGGCAGAACGCTCTGGCATAGTAGACACTTCCTTTCATGAATATAAGTACGTGCTACAGTAAGAAGCAAGGCCAGGATGGCTTCGCACTCATTCAGTTGGGGCTTGTCGTCGTGACCAGCGCATCTCACAAAGAATGGAACACAGGTTGTAATATTCATCTAACTCAGTCTGGTTTTGTCAGTTCTCGTATAGTCGTATTTGTATGAATCTTGTTCAACCAAGTGGTGTCAACTTATCTTTGCATGCTGTTTTGACGGAACTTACATAATATTTGTTATGACATTAATCATCCTTGCGTCTTGCTTCCTTCTGTCCAAACAGCATCTCCGTGTAATTAAATGATCTCAAACAAACCATATTCGTCGGCGGTGTTAAGATTCAGGTTCACCCCGTATTCTACAGATTAATTTTGTTAGACTCTGCGGAGCTGCATCTAATTTTGTAATTAAATACCATAGCCTTCCACTTCAATGAGGCACCGTGCTTTCAACTTCTCACAAAATAAAATCACCTCTGAACATTTCTGAAGATTTGACTTCAGAGTAGAGAAGAAACCCTAAGAGAGACCCACCGAATGGGATGCTGAAAGTGTGTTTTTTCCGATCTGAAAATGGCACAAAACCACCTGCTGAAAGTCAATTAACATAACCCTGACATCGAGTAACACAACAGAGAGATACAAACAGCAAATTTAAATTCAGGGAACCTGCAGGCATTCAGATAAAGCCGGCGTTAGAAGCTGCACAATTTACCGGCAAATAGAAAAAGTATGGATAAAGACGTCCATGTGAAACATTTTTTACTTGAGGTAAGGGAGAAGCTGATCTTTATTCTCAAAGGGTTGAAATCTAACTTCCAGTAAATAACTTTATAACAGTAATTTATTCCAACAAAACTTTTTGGATATACAAGAATTCTGCTCGATGGAGAAAAAAAAGAAAATCTCAATGAATCACAACGAGGAATAAATATTTACTGTAAATGTGTCTGAACTTTTATGGACGTTTAGTACAGAATTCTGGGTCAGATGCTCATTTGAGAACGAATACGCGACTTTAATTATCTACCTATATCTGTCAACGAACTAACTTCCACCTCGTCGTCATGACGCCTATGATAATCAATCCTTCTTTTCTTTTTTTTTTATTAAGACCTCCTAACCTTGAGATGGCGATAATCGCTGCTGTGTGACACCACCTCCTGCATAATGGCTGCCAATCAGTGGATTCACGCTGTGAAAGAGACAGGGCTCCTCGATTCCATCTCACGCTAATAGCTAGCTGGACAACAGTGTACTTTTCAAGTCCTGATCATGACAGTGGGGCCCTCGCTGTGTTTTCATTGTGTGCAGCCCCTCTCAGAATAGCTGCTAGAGAGCCATTGTGTTCTTAGGAGGTCTTTTTAGCGCCACTGGAGACGGTTTCGGTATTAGCCGCAGTCCCCGTTTAAAAGTGGGCCTGAAAACCGCCCCCTCGCTGTGTTCGTAATTGATTTCTTCTGTCAATAACAATGGAGAATTTTGAGTCCCTTCTTCCTGGCTGGAAAATTACCCACGGAGCCAGGTAGAGAAACAGGTCAGAGCGCATGATTTACCCTCTTGACCCCTTTACCTACCTCTGTACGCCTAAGTCTTCTGCAAAGTCATTCATAACCATGATCTATTCAGACCGCTGCCTCAAGGACATGCCAGATGATCTAACCACATTGGCTAATTGAATTATACCACGTAGGAGGGTGGGAGAAATGTAGCCATAGCCAACTGTCAAATTACATTAGCCTTTACTGTGGTAGGCTGAGTGTACTTAGGGCCACTGTGTCTATTTATTCTCCTTAAAATGTGTGAAAAGACTCACATTCAGAGCCCCCCAGCCCTCCTGTCACAGAGCTATTTGCAAAAAAATATAACTCCCTCTACAGAATTTAAGATGTCTCACAATGCATTTACGGTTTCATGAAAAAGGCCAGCCGCGGTACCGTATGACATCTGAGAAGTGATGGTTATATGCACTGGCTGGTCTTCTGGTGACATAATCCAGAGCAAAACTTTGCAGTCACCGTAAAAGAGACCCGTACGCGTACGCGGCCTTCGCGACTCGCACTCTAGAAAGGTCACGAAATCATAGGAGCACGGCCTTTCGGAGCCGAGTTTTCTTACATTATCTGTTTTGACAAGTGTTGCCGTCCCACGGGTAACACTTCATGGCATGATGAAGTAACTAAGCAGATTTTGCTGTGCTCCTGACTGTCCTGTCCACGAGACTGTGCGAAAAGCCTTTGTGACATGTGCTCCCTGCTGGGGCAGACGAGGGAGGCTCTGGATTCACCATGAATTTATGTTCTAGC
>OMKK01030268.1:0-14355 GCA_900302305.1 Polymixia japonica | reverse complement strand
CCCCCCCCTCAACCCTCCCCCTTGTGCCGTCTGGGAGGCCCTGTCGTTCTTCTAACATGATGTCAGCATTTACTGTCTGTTTCCGTTAAGACGTTCATATTACTGAATGTGACCACGAGCAAGACATTAAGACGGACTAAAAACCCATTGACACAGAAATATCAGGGGTATTTCAAGGCGCCGTCTTCCTTAACGTCAGCATATTTAAAGTGCCGGGATTTAATTGAGTGAGTCAACATCAGCCAAATGTAGCCGAGTAGTGGAGTAAAATCCAAACCACAACGCTGTAACATCTGAGTTATGCTAACATGTACTTGCAGCATTGTTTGGGTTTCAGTGCAGTTAGCAACAGTTAGCGTTGGATATGCTGAAACTGCAGTTCTGTCAGCATACGCTAGAATATACGAGTGTAGTTATCCGACATCTGCATCTCAGTGGCACTTGTACACGAAGAACACAAATCTCTAATTACACATTGCGTAATGTGGTAATGCATTCACAAATTTAAAAAGTAGCGGAGCATGAGAATTACATTTCATTTTATTCACTTGAAGAAACATTTAATATATGAAAATAAGCAGTCATACAAATAAGCAGTCAGACAGCCCTAACCTCCAATGTATGAATTAGTTAATGACTTAATGAGTTAATGTGACCATCAGTTTAACTGCATTGCTATATGAATCTTTGAATGATCACTCCAATTAGTATTAAACCAGATTGGGCCTGAAGTGCATGCAATATTTCACTTAAGATTAAAATCTTGTTAATTCATACTACTAAGAAAGGCAAACGCAAGAATGGAATTGTGTAAATATAGATTAGGTGATTTGTTACTATATTTATTACTGTACAAAGTCCATTAATAACTGGGAAAGCAGATATGTCTCCCTGTACTAAACAGAAATGGTCTCAATACATGAAAGTCCATAACAACAACAAGAAAATCAATCATCAGTGCATCTCTATAGATCAATACTATACCAGTGTCATACCATTTCTCAACCTGCAAAACAGCTTCCATGGATAGATCTTTTGTTGCATAATCAAAAGAAGGTTAAAAATTACACAAGAGAAGCTTTGGGTTTTTTAAACCCTGGATAACTAGCACACATAATTGCACCATCAATCAACCTCCGCCTTGGCCCAGATAAGATAGCAGCAGTGTTTGATGCTGGGAACCTTGAGAGACAACGTGCATAAACAACCTGTGACTGCAAGTGTGAGTGTGTGTGTGTGTATTGGTGGGACGTACAAACCAGAGAAATGAGAAGTAACGGAAATGTTTGTAATGTCTATACACTTCATACCTGTCTTTGTTTATTTTATTTCAATAGCAGTGAAAACAATAAAAAAAAAAACACAGGTGTAGGATGCAGGATGTGGTCACCTGTGGTCTTAAAACAATGTGAAATCTGTCTTAATTACATAGCTCTAGTGTGAACACACATGCCCAACAACCAAAGCAGCTTGCCAAATTGATTTTGTATGTCTCTCTTGTTTAGGCAAGATGGAAAGGCTTTTCTGAGGAGCACAAAGAGAATAAAAAGATCATTATGTATAGTCTACAGTAATTTGTCACCACAATCTCATTTCCTTTGAATTCAACAGGAAATGGGCCACCATCCTTTCTCATGGCAGCACAAAGAAGACCAAAGAAATGTGAATATGACAAAAGAATGATAGCCTTTTCTATCTGCACACTCCAGACTATTTAAAAATCACATTTGAATAGAATCCTAGCGTTACCATGGCGTCTTCTGTTAGGGGGCGGGGCAAGGGCTGTAAAAAGTTTCCATTCCAGGTCATTAAGTGAGACGTTAACAGATGAGTGACCAGATTATGCATGAACTCATACAAAAATATTTGGCCTAACTAATCTTGACCCAGTATCAGGAATTGCTAGTTAGAGTGGCATATTGGAGAGATTTGAGTCGGGAACCGTAAGCTCAAACCAAACTTACTGCACCACCCAATCTGTGGGTCCACTTTGTTGACTGACATTAATAATTAATTTAATGTGCAGTTGGTCAGTTAGTTATTTACAGAATGTTTCAAGGGACCAGAGCTGAATCTCATTTCATTAGTTTAGTTTATTAGTTTATTAGTTTATAATAACGTGGACAGTCAACTTTAATTAACTGTACAACAGTAAATGGGGCAGCTTTAGCCTACATGGCTAGTTTCCAGCCGTTGTCCCCGGGCCAGTTGACAATAGACAACCTAAAATAGATTGCTAAAAGCAAAATTAAAACAGAACAACAGAAAAAATAAACAAGAGGAGGAGAAGTGGTGTTGCAAGATTTTGTAGACCAGGCAGAGGTTTCTGTAAGTGATTAGATTTTCCCAACTCAGAAGTTTATGATTATGTAGAATGATATGGTGATGGAAGCTGTTAGGTTTCTGATCCAGAACTTTGATGTGTTGTCAGAGGTTTCAGTGTAAAGCTGAAAGTAAAGTTTTTCCCCAGCTTGTCAGATAGTATGTTAGATGTGATGCATACAACTGCATTTCTACATCAGGGCAGACAGATGGCAGATCATTAATATATAAACTAAACAGAAGTGGGCCGAGTATTGATCCTTGTGGTACACCAGTGCAAGAATTAAGAGCTGTTGAAAGTTGGTAGTTTACGTTAACATGTTGAATTCTACCAGTTAGGAATGACTCAATCCATTTGAGTGCTATTGAGGAAAAGTTAAAAATGGACAATTTAGCAATAAGAACTTTGTGGTTGACTGTGTCGAAAGCTTTACGTAGGTCTAAAAACACAGCACCGACAACACCTCCTTTGTCAACCATTGCTCGGATCTTTTCTAAGAAAAAACAACTGGCCCTTTCGGTGGAGTAATGGGCTCTAAAGCCAAACTGCATGAGATGAAGATTAACGAGACGACAAAATAAAACCAAGCAGTAATGTTTGTATTTCCACATCTAGGGGGGAAAAAAGGTTGCTCGCGGTCCCTCTCAGATGCAACCCTTTGTGGGAGACGAATGATTAAATTAGTAATTAATCCTTCAGAGAGTTGGGAATACAGACAGAGCTTTCTGCGCGGCCCACGCACACAGCCTCGTCCGTCAGGCCACCGCAGGCTCCGCGGCCTACGCAGTGCCGCTAACGCACAGTGACAGGGGATCGTCTTACTCACGGTGCCTGGAGAGGTGCTGCTTTCACTACAGAGGCTGTGATTACTGCAGGGAGAATACACAGATGAGCTGGGCCTGCAGCGATCTGTAGCAGTGTTAGTGATGCTGCAAATTGCTCCGGAGAACAGGAGCTAAAAAAAACCAACAACAAGCTCTCACGATAAATGAAAGACTTTTCCTTGTGTAAATGCCTTTTCCTTTGCTCTCCCTTGATTTCTTGTAACTTGCCTACCGACAGCGCACTCATCTCCTGCCCACCCGAGTACGTTGCTACAATGCGTCTTCCCTCGTTGCTTTTCTATGGTGACGCGGAACACACAATAGCTCATCAAAGTTGTCTGAGAGAGTAAGACGTCCGTGGGAGGCAAAATGTAAACAAGGAATGAGGGTTTGGGGTTATGGTAACCATGGCAATTTCTGCACAATGCTAGAATGAACATGAGTCCCGAGAACAATGCTAGCTGATTACAACAGCCATTATTGTAGAGCAATAATAGGATCTGTTTTACAAAATAGTTTTCTCTACACAGTAGAGAAGAGTCTCTTTCGGTGGATAAATTGGAATGGAATTAGTTACATCTTATGTATGAAAAAAAGTCAGTCTCACTATGATAATTGTCCCACTCCTTTTTACTTTACACGCGGTTCATTGATATGACCTTACATCTGGAGTTCCCGCTAAAGCTTAACAACAGCTGTATGATCATTACTGTTATTCATGTCCAGATGGACAGATCCAGCCATACTGTATCTGCAGTCATCTGTGCATGCCTAAGGTGTGGTCCACAGGGGGGGGAGTAATAGGCCATAACCCAAGTCCTAGTCTGGGGCATAGACTTGTCCTTAAAAGAAGAAGTTCATTCTGGCTCTGAAATCATTTCCACTGGATGTCTTCCCACTTTGCATCCCTCAGAAGATAACTCAGTGGGTTGGAAGCACACAGCCCAGTTCCTAATGAGGTCAGAACCAGACCAGTCTAGGCCGAAAATTGCTGCCTTTCTTCACCAATCTAATCTCATCTGACCCCAGGGAGGAACGGAGGGGATGGCATCATTTGCATGATCACTGTAATGCAAAATATAACTGTTTATTAACTTAACCAGAACTACTAAAACCTTCACAGTACATTTTTGTACTGTACCATTACAAGATTTTATGTTAAAATAACATAAAACGACTGTGTGCTAGGTTCAGTGAAATATGATCTTCACAAGTGTCATTTCAGGTCAGCCTGTGTGTTGACATTCCCTCTTCTAAACCGTGTTTACAATCCCTGGCCCGCCTCTAAACTCCCAAGAATCTGGTCACAGCATGTGAGGTTTTTTTTTGACGGTTTGTTGTTGTAATTCCCCTTTGCTATCGCTAGAGGCAAAATATCACGCAGAGCCACTTTAAACGTCACTCCAAAACCACACGTCATTTATCTGTACACAACGCTGAAAAGGAAAGTCGTACGAGCGAAGGCGAACAAGTCTTCTTGAGTCAGTACAGTTCATATAAATCCACCACCCGTATGAACATCTTGGAACGGTGCCAATCAAAGCCCGGCCTCCTCAAACACATACAGTACACTTGAAACAGCAACGGAATAAGAGCACTGAAAGAGAGCTGATCTTCGGCTGGGTTAAATAAATCACAGTCGATTCAGGAGAGCTGCTTGAGACAGAGGCAGCAGCTGCAGGAACAAAGCATTAACAGAAGCAGATGGATTGGAGGGAGAATTCATTTTTTTTCTTACCGACGTGTTGCTGTGCTCGAATGATAAAAAAAACAGCAGAAAGAAAGATTGAATGGAAACAGGTTTCCACCTGGGCCCCTAAATACCGACGCACTTGAATATGCAGACACACATATACTCATACTCACGGAAAAGTGAAAAATGAAAGTGAAACATGTCGCGTCATCGGGGTAAAAAAATGCCCGCTCACTTCAGACAACGCTTGAAGTAGTAGGATTGTTTCGGTTGTAATGCTCTCCAATTTTACATACAAAGTTAAGTTTTCCAGACCAGACAAAGGTGATGTCATGAAACAAAACGAGCACCCACGTGTCAACTTCCTCATCGGAGAGAGAAAAATCGACAACAGCAAGGATGCAATAAGTGATGGGATCAGAAATTAATTAGGCTCTCTTATGGTCATATAATCTTATGTTCAAAGCGTCCAAACTTGCATGTAGGACCAGACAAAAGATCCTAACAACCCTGCTTTTTTTCCTTCTGACCTGCCCTAGCTGCTTTCAACATGCTCAATTGCATGTACATTTAACACTGTAAATATTTACAAATTATGTATTCAGTCAGGACCTAAAATGGGCCACGGGCTGGTATTCCCCACAGGACTAGAGTAGTAATATGTTTACGAAAGCCTTCCCTGATCCCAGGGAAGGAAATTACATTTGGGGCTCATTTGTGGTTGAAAACATTAAAGAAATCTATTATTTGAGAAAGCATACTTCTGAATTATGAACATATACTGTATCTCTGACAACCCACAGTGTCCCAGGTCATAGTTAACAGCAGGTCAGCGTGTCTAATGAGCCATAGAGACGTCGTTAGACCCATACAATCTCTCATAAAAAGTACTGGCCAGTGACATAACATAAATACCGCTTGTTTATGAACAAACTGACAAGCGAAGCTAATTTTGACTCGTACTGCAAGAATAACGGGGATTTTTTTTTCAAGTGAGCAACTTGTTTGTTGTGCAAACCCAAACATAAACCCCTCAGAGACAGCTACATCATGTTAGCAAGACAGGGCTGTCCTTATTAGCTTGTTTACATTCATAGCCCATCCCTAGTGGCAGCTAATGTGTGAAATGTAGGCAGCCAGGCTGGTGTGATATGCAGCCTAGTCAGCAGATATACATGGGCAGGCAGGCTGAGGCTGCCGTCTGTCTGGTCCTCCAGCCCTCTCTCAGAACAAATAACACTTCAATAGTCTCCCCTGTGGACTTATGAGAAAGGAATGGGGGAGCTAAATATCCAGGAAATAATTTCAATGTTTTACAGTCGACTAGTAGATATAAATGAGTGCGTCGTATGAGCAACCAGGGTGGAGAAGCAGACCATGGAGACAGGTTGCGCTGCAGCAAACTGAGTATAATGTTATAGATCCGGGTCCCGAAGGAATCAAATCAAGTATTGTTGGCACTGTAGTGTGGCATTACTGTCAACATAAACAAGTACTTCTATAAGCCATAATGGCTCATTAGGTTGGAGTGCTTTCTGTAGTTGTGGCAGCTATTGATGTACAAGTACACCCCCTGGACAGGAATGTGAGTTACTGCATATATTCTAAGACCGTATAAAATAGCCAATGACAGATTCCACTAACCTTGTCCCTGAGACGTGAGCAGACGTCCCGCTGCTGTTGGCGGTCTCTGTGAAGTTCCAGCTCCTCCCGATGGGCATGCCCGGCCTCCTCCAGGGTGACCAGGGCCCTGGCGAGCAGCTCGTCCCGGTCCCGCTGCCAGCTCTGGGCCACCACCCTCATCTGCGCCTCGGTGAAGCGTAGCCAGTCCCAGGCACGCTCGTGCTCCGTCTGAACGGACAAGATTGACGGAGAGGTCATTCACTGCACGCCGTGTGACACGGGGTCATAACTTGGACTCTTTCTTTATTATCAAGATCGTATGTCTTCTCATCATAATAATCAATAAACACAAATCATTGCCTTTGACAAATAATGGGGTGAATATGATGAACACAGTGTTTACACAGGCTAGACTGACCCACACTAATAAACCATGTTGTATTGTGTCACATGCAGCCACAGTATAGCTGCGTGCCAAATTGACGACACGCAAACAGACCTCCGTGAAGACCACAATAAGGTACGCTCTACCGGCAGCACGAGCAAAGTTTATAAAGAAACGGTCTGTGTGAACCACTGGCTCAGGATATGTTGTGTTGTAAAATGGACCCTCTCCGGTGGCTGCGGAATGTCCTGAAGGAAAACGGTATCCTTCTGTGTGAGGGTTGCCTGTAGCTATTCATCATTGTGTCAGCATTCACATAGAGGCAGCATCACTTGGCTGCTTCATTGGAACGGAGGGAATGATATTCATCTATGGGCTAATAGCGGCTAACTGGCGGTGGGAAGGCATTAGACGGCTGACTGGTTTTATTGAAAATGAGTGAGCTGACAGACCTGCCAAAGGAACAGAAGCGCCAGAGGCAGTCAAGCAAATCCTGTTTATTAAAGCACAACTTTAGAACTTGAGGAAGATCCATCCTTTTGTTCTTGGCTTACTTTTCCACTCTCTCCTTCACCCTTCTCCTTTTATTGTGTTTTTGAGGTCATGGACAAAAATAAATTGTGTGTGTATATGTATATGTAAATGTGTATACGTGTGTGTGTGTGTGTACGTGCGTATATCCGCGTCTGTACATAACACACCCGTGTCTGCGCGCGCGCGCGCCGATATCCATTATATACGTGTCAGTGTCCACCGCAGTGTCTCCGCTAACGGAACGCACTCTTAAAGCGGCACAGCGCTATTAGTTCAGCTGCTGCACCTACGTTCCCCCCGCAGGCTGGTGTCTCCGCGAGGACCAATTTATTCAAGGAGGGGGAGAGTACAGAGGGCTCCTTGGAGACAGCCAAAAAGAGGTTGAAAGCTATTAATTATTTCGGCTATTACCAGGCAACATTATGAGGGCATTTGTATTGAATGCTTGCGGCAGCCAGTTGGTCTCTCATATCTTGTCATGATGAGCTCATTATTGGAACATAATAGGCAATAATGAGTCTCTTCCAGCAGGGGGCACACTACACTCTGATAGAATAGAGGACAGCAGTGACTGTCAGTGGAAGTGGGAGCTGATTCTAAGTCATTAACTGTACAGCAGTCATGTCCACATATGGGCATACGTTTGTATATGAATGTATTTTGTTGAAACGCTGATATGCGGATGCAGTGTGATTGGTGGTCACAATCTGACGCGCCAGCGCAAGAAATGATCAAAAGTGTCTCATTCAAATAGCTAAAGATCCGAAGGACAAAGTAAGGTCAGACATCATCGCCGGCACCCAGTCAGAGCCGCACGATCGGGCTGTTCTTTTCTTGAAATATTTCTTGGCAGGGTCAGAGGGAGAAACTGCAACGACAATTATTTCACAAAAGCGGCGAGAAACAATGTCAAGCCTCTGAAATGACTGTGGCCGTGCCTTTGAAATGTGAGAATTGAAATAAAGGTCTGCACAATCAAAGCAGCATGACAGCCTTTTAAGCGCTTGCAGCGTGTATTTTCCCTTTGTTCCTTAGGACCTGCAGAAACCGGGGACTTGTTCACAACAATTTGTAATGTTGTTAGTAGAGCAGAACTAGAAACTTTGAGGTGCTGTACTGGACAAACCCATTAACTGCGGCAATATGTCTCACCCTGATATCCAACTATGAAACAGTGTCTCTGTATCTCCCTTTCAGGGGAATTTGAGTAAGACTGACAACGGCAGCTAAAACAGTGCCATCATCTAGAAATTACTGAATGCAGATGGAATTGGATAGTAGTAGAGCAAAACAAAAACTGCTAAGGCTGACACAATAACAACCTCTAGTGCTCTGATTGAAACCCCAACAAAACTAAAGCATAGAGTTTAAGGCTGTGGCACAGTGACTCCATTGACTTCATAATGTAATCCATAATACACTTCTATAATCCTTAACTATTAGAATTTGCCCATATGTCTGTATGGATAAGAAATGGGAATTATGCTTCCGAGAACACATACAAGGGACGTCCACACTGTCCACACTGCTGCAGACAAAACCGGATTCATTTTTGGTCTTATGGTGCAGATTTGCAGACACAGAGCGGTTCCACTGGTGGGGTGTCCTTTCAGCTTTACTGCATGCTGTGTAATACAAATGTGACATCATTTGGATTTCAATTATCTTACTCTGGAAGAAAACTGTCTTTTGACTAAAACCTTTTCCATTCTAATAAGCAGAATTTACCTATTCAAAACAAATGAGTCAAGGAAATGAAGACTTTTTTCCATATATCAACTTCAGAATAACATTTATGAACTTCATAAAAGGGGTTTCCGCAATTCCATTGGCAATTCAGCCTGATTATCCGCAGCGACTGAGTGAACCTAATTATGACTAATGGCTGAATTAGGTAGAGTCCGCAGTCCATTGACTCTGGGTCTATTTATGGGAAAGTGAAGAGTGCAGTGAAACAGTGTTGGGGAACACAGCTCTTCTTTCCCACAGCCTCCTGAGGCTGCACAACCATGGCTCTAAATGTAGCACCCAGCTGGAACTGATATGAGGACAGGTCTCTGGGCGCGGGCGTACTGTAGGCAGGGGAGGGGAGAAGAGGAGAGGACACAGGAGTGCCTCGGCGGTTGTCATGGCGATGCTAGGCAGTGGTGTGAGGGAGTTGTCCGCCGAGGGTGACAAGGCACATCCTGCAACCTGCCGAGCAGATCATTGTCTGGGCTCATCTGTCTGTCTCTCTGTCTGTCTGTCTGTCTGTCTCTCTGTCCATCTGTCCATTTTGTTCACGCTACTGTGCTACACTGACCAGGGTACACAGGACTCTCACCGCTACAGGGAGATGAGAGATACATACACAGTGGTGCATGTGTGTGTGTGTGTGTGTCACAAGTGTAAATGCATGACACATGCATGCACGGACGTCTGTTCGTGTGTGGGATGTGTGCATTACAGACGCAAGATGGATGCCTGTCTGTGTATGGGCGTGCACACCTGCATGTTCATACTGTACAGCACAGTGCCTGTCTGTACACTCAAACAAAAAGTGCATTTTAAACACACCATCCAACCTGGAGAAACTACTTACCAGCTCCTGTCTAGTTTTGTGGGGGAAGAGTCTTTGCAGCATGTCTATGTACAGAGCTCTGCGGCTGGGCATGTCCTGAGCATACTGACCAACTGTCAGCTGGAAGCATAGATGGTCATCAGCACACCAGCCACACAACCTGGAACAGATAAGACCCAAGTCGGCTCTAGAAAATATCTGAATGTTGCCGCAAAGCAGAATATAATGCAATATTTGACTGTAGCTATCTCTTTTCAATTAACAACACTCATTGCTCGAGTATACAACGGTAAAACGCATATTAGTCACTGTGTTGTGTATAGAGAACACGTGAAAATGAATATCAAGGTATGAGTAAACTATAAAACATTGATGTAATCAACCTCCTGGTGTGCGTGAGTTGACTTGTTTAACAGCTTGCTTCCCCGAGGAGAGAAATCACTGTGCTGCTACGCTGTCGACGTCATGCCGCGGTTTTCGTCTTTCATCTCAATCTACCCCCGCTATCTCTTAGCAAAACGGATCACCATGCGTGCGATTAGAACTCTCTTGATTGAGATTGATTGTGATTGTCACCGTTCTCCTGTTTCTTATCAGCTCGGGAAATGGCTACATCTTCCGCATCTGATGCGTAATCAGTCATAATGGTTAAAGAGATTAGATTGTAACCATTGTGGAACCGCAAAACAGTCCTCGGGCCTACCGGTCCGTTCCTTGAATGCGATCCCGGAGACTCTGCAGCCTGCTCTGGTACATGTCTGACAGGGAGTGGAAGGCCTGGACCAGGCAGTCTCTCAGCTCTGGGTAAGGGCAGTCTGAATCCAGCACCTCTGCTGGAATTTTCTCTGTGTTTGCCAGGTTGCCTGTAGTACTGGGAAAATAGTCCTGCACAAGACAATGTGGTCTTCGAGTTACGATATTAAAACAATTATCTTCCTTCGCCTGCCCTTGTGACGCGGTGCAGTAAGCGATCGTTGTTTGAGATAAAAACGTATAGCCTAAAAGACCAGCCTGGTTATTAGTTGAAATAAAAATATACGTGGGAGCAGTCTAGAGAAACTTACATCCAAACCTAGGGCGGCAATTTCTTCTTCCAAGGCCAGATACCCTGCATGAAGTTTCTCACTGATGTCCTGCTGTTGGTCTTTCACAAAGTTTACCTGCGGGGTTAAAGAATAAAATTGTAGAAAAACAGTCTTGGGCCGAAGCCTGAAAAACTGCTGGCCA
Organism: Polymixia japonica; assembly: GCA_900302305.1. Lineage (NCBI taxonomy): Eukaryota > Metazoa > Chordata > Actinopteri > Polymixiiformes > Polymixiidae > Polymixia > Polymixia japonica. The sequence continues at coordinate 3,186 of OMKK01030268.1, read as the reverse complement.
GACATTGTCACAGTTTGACCTCATACCGCGCAGGGGAAAACAAAGGAGCAGGTAGGAAGTGACAGAATAGCCTTGACTCCTTGAAATCGTGCCCACATAGACCAGAGAGTTCTGTGCAAACAAATTCAGTTCCACATCTTGAGCTTAATATGTAGAAATAAACGAATATTGTCTCTGGTATCAGTTTGGCTTTGGGAAGACCCCTCTGATGAAATTCTCAGCACTTAAGCAAAGTAGAGACTGTGCGAGAATACACAAAAGAGTCTGGACAGATCATGACAACCTACCCCAACACCCTCTTCCCCCTTGTAATGCTCTGTCTCCTCAAATCAATGAATAGATCTGAGCCAGCGGTTAAGCTCCGATCTCCCTGTTTTATTGCCCGCTTAGATTCAGAAACATATATAATCAAAGTGATTCTCTAATAGCTAAGCAATCAGTAATCATCCCTTTTCCCCTGACATTCAGAAGGAGAAAAACAGCTTGTTAGTAATGAAGACATTGATGCCAATTTATCCCTGGTGTTTATTAGACTTGCAATTACTGTTTGACCATCTCATAAATAGTGCCATTTCCCAAAGTCTCTTCAAATCAAATCTTGAAGTGAAAGACTTGGTAACAACATTGTCGCGTAGGTGGATCAAAGCTCTCAAAGTCCCTAGTAGCCAGTCACAGGAATAGAGTTAGACAGTTGGTCATTATCTCTCAACTTTGGAATCCTTAATGTAGGGAAGCACGTTGGAACTCAACAACCATTAGGCCATTCGTTTTGATTTAAAGACAAAAAGTCTTCATTGAAAACACTGCGACGTATCAAGAGAATGGAATCAGAATCGAGAGCTCTGAGCTGTTGAGAGAATGAATGAGAGAGAGACAGAGAGAGAGAGAGAGAGAGAGAGAGAGAGAGAGAGAGAGAGAGAGAGAGAGACAAAGAATGACAGAGAAAATACTAAATAGAGGAAAAAGCCTCAAAGAGAGAAGGCACTAGTGAAGATGGGGCAGTGTTGAGGGGGGCTGCCCTATTGTGGCCATGCGCTCAGGTGGGAAGGGGTTGAGTGGGCCAGCATGACTGGAATGAAAAAGCAGCTTGGGAGGGGTGTGTGTGTGTGTGTGTGTGTGGGGGGGAGCTCTGGGAAAAGCAGGCCTTAATGAGTCACACAGGGGAGACAAAATGGTTGGCAGACGGCTCTTCCCCTCAGTATGGTCTGCCTTCAAAGACGTCCCTCCTGCCTTCTTCTTAATCTCACCATTCATTTCCAGACCGTGAAAAAAAGCCTCCGGGAGTCAAAGGCAGAATTAACTTAAGAGCGGTGACTTAGGGACTGCGGATATCTAACAAACAACAGATTCATGAGCAGTGAATGCAGCCCTGTGAGGAAGCTGGGACCTTTGTGTGAGCAAGCAGGGGCGTGATTTATTTCAACTCTCTGGTTGGATCTGCAGAGTAGGCTCTATTATTATGGTACCTGTAGAGAGAGTGCAAAGCTCAGATTCATTGCAGAAAGCTTTACGTGCATTGAAGGGATAAAATACCACCAAACTCTAGCCATAACTTGCAAGCTGTAAGTACTTGGCAAGCTCAGGCCCAAATATTCCAAAAAGCTGAAGCGCTTTTACTTTTCAAAATCATTCGTCCATCCATTTTCTAAACCGCTTAGTCCTGGTCAGGTCCACGGTGGGGTGCTGGAGCCTATCCCAGCATACATTGGGGCGCAAGGCAGGGAGACACTCCGGAACGGGACGCCAGTCCACTCCAAGCCAGAGCTGACACACACACAATTTATTAGTCATCAATTCACCTAACCAGCATATCTTTGGACCGTGGGAGGAAACCGGAGCAAACCCGCAGGAACTTGCAAACTCCACACAGAAAGGTTCCAGTTGGGTTTGAACCCAGATCCTTCTTGCTGCGAGGCAACAGTGCTAACCACTAAGCCGCCAAGCCACCCCCACTTCTAACTCAAAGAGATGCAAAAATAAACAAAAAAACGTTTTAACCGACAGGAACTTGTAGCAACCTTGCGACAGCACTTACATCTGCGACTTGCCGTTCCAGATACTGAGCTTTACGGAGGCGTCTTCCTTCCCAAGCAGAAGACCTGTGGTATTTCACAACACAGTTACCTGTTGCAGTACTCGCTCCCAATCCGATGGGTGTGGAATGAGCTGCTGATGGCGTACTTCATCCAGCCTGAAGCGCAGGTCGTCCCCGAGCTGAAGAACAGGCTCCACCGTGGCAATCCTAAACGCCTCTCGCTCCCTCTCTAGGGTAAACACTAACCACCAACACACGCAGCCACGCATGTATGCAAACACACACACACGTCAGCGCGGTTGTCAGAGGTGCAGATACAGTGGGGGATTCAGTGTTAGTGATAGTGTACAGCTACTATGTGAGTACTCGGGGTGCAGCCTACCATCATCCTGAAGGGAAAAGATGCACGTGTCTTCCCTGCTGGTCGGCCTGATCTGCCTCAGGAAATCTTGCAGGTCGCTCTCAGCCGTCTCCCTGTGGCAGGGATAGCATGAGAGAAGCATGTCGCTTTTAACATACATAACTACGTTCCCGACATTGTCGCACGCACAGCCATTACCCGAATGTAAACCTGAGCGTCGTAACCATGGCGACAAACATTGCATCTCTGCCGAATTGCACGGTGGCTAATGAATCGTAAGGTCGTTATTTTGGCTATGCGTGTACAGCATTGGTGGCAGTAGCACATCTTTACGGCTAGGCTCATTAGAGAAGCCCACGCATGTGTACACCATTAACCTTGGGTGGTTCAGGCACAGTTGTTACCCAGCCAACAGGCTGCACCCCAGAGCTAGCGCTGCCCTTCTCACTTCATGATGCGTGACACCGCTGGGGCCCCGGGGCCGCGCCTCAGCACGTAGAGCGAAGTGTTGTACTCTCCCTCCCATCAGTAAAAAACCACGCTCTTCCGCTCCAAACCCGGTCCGAGCACTTCTACCTCCTCACCGTTCCCTCCTGCCTTTTCCGTCTCTCATTCGATATCATCACTGAAAGACGGCCATCTTAAATCACTCACCTCCGGTTTTACGGGGACTTATTTTCTCCCTGAGCGTCTCTCTCCTTCGGGTTTTACCTGATTCTTTGCCCTCTTTTTTTATATCCGGATGCTGTTTTGTTTGGCCTCGGCTGAATAGGACTTAAGTAGTGGCGGG
>OMKK01030267.1:0-18110 GCA_900302305.1 Polymixia japonica | reverse complement strand
GTTACTTCCATCGAGTCTAATACAACAATGACGACTGCTTTATAAAATAAATAAAAACAGATGATCAATGGATGATCTACCTTTATTTATAAATGAAGCCCATGTCGATCCTTCTGGACAAAAATGTCCGTTACTTTTTTGTAGAAGTTCCTCCTTGTCTTGTTTCAGTTTTAAAAGTCTCTCCATATCAATGGAGATCACTGCCAGGGAAGAAAGCCGTCCTTGATTGAAAAGAGCGCATCTTCTGTCCCGTAGTCTGAAGCAAACCTTTCAGCTCCGGTGTTGGTCTTCCTTTATTTATTACCTCCCGTTGCGATTGAAAGTCCAGTTTAGAAAATAGTTTGAGCTCGGATATAAAATCCACTTGACTCGCTCGTAACCATGGAGATTGTTGCTAGCTCGCTGTCTCTTCCTCTGCAGCTGTGCAGTAGCATAAGAACGTCTGGGCTCACGACTGCCCCCTACCTGGAGGCAAGAGAACTGCCTGCCTCACCCACTGCCTCTTCACTGCCGTTGTAAGCCGAGGGATAAAAATGGGAGGTAACTCGCTAGCTTGTTAGTTTTGCTGCACTTAGCGCCGTTGTTTTCGCATGCACAGTGACCTAAGTGTCAGAAAAAGTCAGATGTCATCTGACTGGCTGCCCTGTATATCAATCAAGTGACGGGATGGATGATAGGCTGACGTACCTATTTTTTTAATGCCATGCGATCTACCCACACTACCTTTGCGATCGACTGGTAGATCGGGATCGACTTATTGAGCACCCCTGGTTTAAAACAAGCTAGACATTTCTCCTCCCCTGCAGCGCCTCTCCACTGGTCCTCTCTCCTGTCCATCAAACACCTCACACACTACAGGAGAACAGATTCTGGGAGGAGTTTATTGTTGGCCGGCGATGTAAACATGGTTTAGAGATGAGGGAATATCAACACACTGACCTGCAGGGGCTGAGCTCCTTTTGTTTTATCTTAAAGCAGACTAGATTGTGAGATTGTGATTTTGGTGACCCCTTGATTTTCTTAGTGGGATTATTTTCTTACATTCACACACATTTGTTTAAAAACCTCAGTGAAAAAGGCTCTTCCTGTTTTGTTTGACACACAGTCCTTCTAGATAGTAGTACACAAGACTGCATAGTGAATGCGAGGTTTCTAGAATGATAGTTATGCAGTATAACTATATGAATGCGGGCAAAGCTTCTTGCTTCGTCTAATGGACTGCTCTGTGCACAAGAGAGCGCCAGCTGAAAGAATTATACTAATGCACCAACCAGGGCTCCACCCTCCTGCCAGTCCCTGTCAGAACCCAGGCCAGCAGGGTGGGAAGGCAAGATGCTTTGCCCGCATTCGTATAATTAGAGTTATACTATGTTGTACATAACTATTGTTATATTTCATGCGGGCTGATCAATGTGCCTCCTGTTGGCCCAAGCAAACAAACACCAGAGAGTGACTGAAGAGACGCTTGTGACAGGCAGACATCGCTGATGCATAAACTTTCACATTCGAGAAAGACAGGTTGTCTAACAGTGACCGGACACGTTTTCCTTTTGAAGTGAGGTCCAATTACACACCTGCAATTACTGATTTCCACCACCAAATGAAATGGAGATCTTTGAGATTGCCACTTTAACTGCACAATATAGAGAAATGGGGGATTATTCAGTCAATAGTCAGACTGAATTGTACAACCTTGTGAGTACATATGTACCTGCTCGCTGAGTCACTAGGAATCCAGGAACCTGAACAGTTTCAGCAGATTAAAGCACAACACAAGCTCTTACCTGTGCAGTTACTCATGAATTGGAAGCATCTCTTAAAATAGACCACAGAGATGTTTGGAAAGGAAACGCCACAGTATCTGATGATGCATGTGCTACATTTCACTTCACTTCACTTCCCATTAGATGGAGCGAACTTGATGATTTATTATTTTAGACTTATTGAGATGTTGTTGATGTTTAAGTCTTTGTGTTGACCTCCACTGTTGACCCCAAAGTGAGACCAGGACAGCATGCTCTACAGACTGGAGCTCCATGATGGGTGGAAGTTATTCTGTGAAGAGAGTTGTTTTTTCTGTGTGAAGAACACCTTATCTTGGTCGAGAACGGAGATGTAATAACAACACTGAGATTAACTGAGCCTGGCAGGAGATCTGATAACCAGATAACCAGGAGATAATGGCTTAAATAGCTACTCATTGTCTGACTGTGTCTGAAATAACAGTGTGTCTGTCTAATAATGTCCTAATATCATCAAGGTAGCAGTTCAACTGCCATTCAACCTTTCACATTGATTGACAGCAGTGGCATACTCTGTGTTGCATGTTAAAGTGGCAATCATTCAATTAACTGGAAATCAATGGCACCCGTATGGGTAATCCTTACTCTGTCAGCCCACACACACACACACACACACACACACAGACACACAGAATCACAAGCGTTCTGCATTCTAAACCTTTATTGATGTGTTTGCTGTGTATTGTTGGGAGGCCTAGCCTTGGGAAGTGGCCTTGATGCTGTGTGAAGAGTGAGTAACGGAGGGTAAAATTCATTTACTTGATAGCCTTCATTTCTAGAAGACGACTACAGATACAGGAAGTGGCAAATGTTGGTGGTTGACAGGTCGTTATCTTAAATGGTTGAATGTGAAATGTTCCACGAAAGTGAAATATTAACCATTCTATGACATCGTCTCTGTGTCTACTTCCTTTGTTATCTCACAAACCTATTCTCTATATTCAGCGACCCTTTGTATACATAATGGTTTCATTTCATTTAGAAGCGTCTATGTATGCATCACATCAGCCAAAAAGTCACAAACATCCATCTTCGCTGTCACAGGGCGAATTAACATGGAAATTGGTGTGTTGCAGTTTGGAATGAGAACAGGGGTCTAAATGACCCATCCCTTCCTTTTTATCCCTCTGTCTGTCTCCCTCTCTCTCTCTCTCTCTTGCTCTATCAATATATCTTGCTCTCCCTTTTTTTCTCAGGCCATCCCCTCTCTCTCTGGCATCTGCCCTGGTGGGCGTTCCTGCCCTGACACTGGCCTAATGAATGAGCGAGGTGATTTATGGCTCAGAGTGAGATAGAGGAGGGAGGGAGGAAGAGGCGGGCGAAGAGGAAGCGGAGGACAGCGGGACGTTTGGGGGGCACGGAAAGGTCACGGGGTGTTAGGTTCACGCTTGAGAAGGTCAGCAACGTAAATCTTCTCTTGTCTTATCTGTGGGTCTTTGCACTGCAGCTTGTTTTTTCGTTGGTGATATAACTGAACTGACAGCTAACATTTTACTGAGCGGGGACACCTCGTCTATGCTAACCAACATGCTAACTATGCTAACCAACATGCTAACTATGCTAACCAACATGCTAACCTACATGCTAACTATGCTAACCAACACGGTGAGCCGATGAGCATAACCAGCGCATTTCTTATGTAGCAAATAAATAAATAGGATATGAATTGCTAGTTGGCTGTTGACATTCATGTATTATAACTACATGTATTATCTACTCCTGCAGTCACTGACCTATTACATGTCCTATAAATTGACACAGGCTGGTTAGTGAGGTCATCCCCCAACCAGAGGACTTATCCCTGTATAGAGACACCTGTTGAAATACCTTTACTCAACCCCTACCTGCTCCAGGGGCAGCTAGCGGCTGCCTGACCCTGATGTATAAAGAATATCAAATCAAATCCAAAGAATAGAAGAATTAGTACTGTAGCACTAACCATCATTTCACTAGAAAAGATTTCAAATCCTGTTCACTCTTTGTGTCTCTATTCACTCTCTCTGTCTCTCTGTCTCTCTCTCTCTCAACACTGTATCTCATGCTGTTCTCTGAGTTCATAGCAGGACAAAGTAAACACCCCCAAGGCTACTTTGTTCATGTGTGTTACACGTGTGCTTGTTAGTTAGAGACGTCAGTACGACGCGGCGCGCATCTGCACAGCACCTTAGGGTGCTGCTGGCCTGGTCTCAGGTGGACAGCAGGAGGGAGAGCTCACGGTTCCTGCTCCTCGGTGCGTACCGTCCTCAGTCAGCTGGAATGTGCTGTCAGGTCGGGACAACATGGTGCTGGAGGCTTAACGTTTGAGTTCACATTCAGTTTCTCCTGATGTGAAACAATGAGTAGGATGCAGATATAAATACATGTCTAGTGGATGTATAATGAGTCCAGGCTTAGACATACAGCAGTAGAGTTCAACAAATGTATTTTATTGTACTTTTACAAAACAACAAGAGTACAAAAAAGTTAGTCCACGAGTATTTTTTTTTTTTTTTGTAAAGAGAATATGCAAATGTTTTCGCACGACTGCAGCAAACACTCCTTCAAACTAGCGAGGAGGAGGAGGGGTAGCGGAGTGTACAATCACACGTTATAAAGCCTGTCTGTCTGCCGACACACCACAATTTTTCTCTGCGGAAAAAAAGACAAAAACCTAGAAAAGAATGACATTCATAGCGGACTACATGGCGGAGGGATCCCAACACAGAAGCGCTCAGGCACAGGCGTCCGTCCGGGAGCGAGGACCCCGCTCGGCTCGGCTTTCCAACTGTCCTTCTCCGCTCCGCAAACCAACACACTTTGTGCTTCATATTTTCTGTTGTTTTGCCATCACAACAAGAGAGTGCAACAGGAGTTAAAAGTATACATTTTGACTAAAAAAAAAGAAGTTGGCACATTCAAGAAGACATGAGCTTTTTATAATAATGGACCTTTTTACATTTGTGTTCTTTATGCATATAAATACAATATACGTCTTTTTCCCTGTATCCACAGCCCACAAAAGAACAGTACAGAGATGGGTATTTACAAAATAAGGAAGAGGAGTGGACCGGATTGGTCATAAATAATCATAGTAATACCAAAAACAAGATGAAAAGTCTGTTGTTCTTTCACAGCAAAGATACTGAGTCTGGAATCCTGAAACCTTCAACTTTTTCTCTCCTTGTTTTGGCTGATTGCTTTCATGGCGTAAAAGGCAATGGAAGCATCAAAGGTACATCGAGAGACAAAGGTGTCATTTTCACTGGCGGTCGTTGGTATCCTTATCTCATTTCCTGAAAAGAAAGAGAAAATCTAATGTAAATTAACACAGCAACGTCGGAGGCTTATCTATTTTCGTCAATAATAATAATAAAAAGGCACTATAGCACACAACAGAATAGGTTGAGTTGAAATGTTGATAAGAATCTTGAATGAATATTGGGAGGGCTTTCTTTTGATAGAGCAGGAAGTTGTCATCCCTATGTGGGAGTACTGTGGGCCTTGCATGTCTGGCCTGAAATATTTCACCCAAACCCCCTTAATCTAAACCAAGGACAATGGGAGTACCTATCTGTCTGTGAAATGTTTTCCTAACCTTTATATATCTAGGGGATTTTTCTGTGCTGAGCGTGCACACTTTCTTTCAGTACAACCCTGCTTCACACTGATAGATTTGCACATGCATTCATGACAGGAAACCAGGCACGGAGCGGCTAGGAAACGGGAAGATTCCCGGTGGCCCGGGCTGGTGACATTTTAGAAATAGATCATGTACAAGGGAAGAGGGCAGGTGAAACAGTGCAGACATCATCTGATTATTAGAAAGGTGAGCACAACTAACACAGTTTAATCATTTAGAGTTTAAGCTAATATCAGCAGTTGTTTAGATTGAAGCCAGGAATCTATCTTGGAGCATATTTACATACTGAAACTGTTCTGCTTCTCCCTCATGATGATCCACCTCACCTCAAACCCTGATTGATATATATATATATTTATGTGCACTTGTATAATATTCTCATGCCTGTGAAAACTGGGAAACTGGGAACTGCCCAGTATAACCACAGCCTTCTCCTGGTCCTCAGCGAGCAGCTCCACTGGAGCACTTGAGCATTATTACCTTGCTCAAAGGTCACTGAGGGAGGAGACAGAAATACACATCTGCCCTGCTCACATTTTCCCAGCCCATCCAAGGATTTGAACCGGTCATCTTCTGGTCAAAAGCCTAATTTTCTAACCATTAGTCTACAGCCCTAATGAGAGCAGCCAGCCCACCCTCCTTCAGGGAGACATCTCTGAGTGCAATTAAGAGCCATTTAAAACAGAATTAGCTCTGAGTTGAGGAAGCTGAGATCTGAGGTGGTCATATATCTTAACTGGCCAGAGGACGTAGCTCTGCAACCCCAGTCTGGTACTGACCCACGCTGTCGGTGGGTGAATTATAGTGGTCAGCAACGCAACAGGAAGAGGGGTAACCCGATACAGGCTTCCTGTGGAAACACCTCGAGCTTTACTGTGAGGAGGTCACGCTTTTATGTTGCTGGTGGAGCGTGAGGAGGAGCGTGAGGGGCAGCCGGGGGGGCGAGATGCTCCTCAACGCTCCACAGGGGGTGACCTGCAGAGCACGGGAGACAAGGAGCTTCTGTGTGTGAGCACCGTGTGTGAGCACCGTGTGTGAGCACCGTGTGTGTGTGTGTGTGCGTGTGTGTGCGTGTGTGTGTGTGTGCGTGCCAACTTTAGAAGGGGCTTTGCCACATTCCCATGTGTCTGTGTTCAGGTCAAAGTGGAGCAGCTGTGAAGAGGCCATCCTTTCTCTGTTCCGCCTACAGATCTTTTATGGCGAAGCCTCAAATGACATCATTAAACGTCCGTGTGACAGCGCTAAGGGACAAAACATCAAAGCCGCTCACTATCCCTGGCTTTCGTCACGCATCATTTTACAGAAGTTCAAATTGACCATTTCAGCAGGAGTCTGTGCTCGCGATGCCTGATGTAATGCAACTAAACTTCCATGTAATTTCTTTTTAAAATTCCAATTAGAGTTGTCCTAGTATCCCACTGGATAACTGACAGCCTGATTCTGCCCATCCAGGCCACATGTTCTAGAAACTTCTCCCTACAGCACTGTGTGAATCTCTGTTTAGTCTGCGAGCAAATACGTTTTGTGTGCTGTAATTTTTGGACGTGTCTGAGATTGTGATTGAGCTTCTGAGTCTGATAACACCTTTCTACAAGATAACCTTTCTGCTACTGTATGCAATTTGAACATATCATCTTCGGTCAACAAGCAGTAAGCAACGGTACATCGATAGCGACTCTGACGCAGAGGGATGTCATGTCAGGCAGCAGGTTGTGGCTGACGTCTCGCTGGCGTGGAAACCTGCAGAGTTTTCTATTCAGTAGGAACAGCCTGCTCTGCCATAAAAGACATCGCCGACTTCTCACGAGGAAACCTGCAGGGGGTTCACTTAAAAGAGTGCTCACACAGAGACGTGTGCCCTCAGAAGTGCACTCTGCAGGGAGAGAGAGAGAGCAGTGGGCGTGTTCGCTTATACTGTAAAGCTCCTTCAGAGTAATGGCAGATCTGTGTGTGTGTGTGTGTGTGGTTTACAAAGGAATGCTGAACCTCTGTTTATGTGCATGTTGAAGTTAGGTGTGTTTTATGAAGAGCAAGAGACAGGTAGGCGTATCATAATTCATTTGAACCTCTCTTTCACGGTACGAACGATTTTGACGCGACACGCCTGTTTGCTTCCAAACATCTATTGAAACTTTAATTTCAACCAATTGAGGTCAAATCTCCCCTTGTATAACCGTACTGGGTATAACCGTACTGGGTATAACCGTACTGGTGTCTCAATTCACTGTCGCCCATTAGCCCTCAGGCGCTGTATCCCACCTCGCTGTGTTTCCTGGCCGGGTTGAGCCCTCTGGAGCCTGTGGATCCTCTGGATGAGGAGCTTCCCGTGGTGGAACAATTACTGGACATCTGACTCCTGGACAGGTAACTGGCCTTACAGCCATACGCCACCAGCTCCTCATCTGACCGGAGAGAGAACGGGGAAAGACCATTTAAGGGTCACTACAGACATCCTTTGGTCCTCTGCTGAGAGGAAGCCTTTTATTGAGGCGGTTAGATGATGATGGAGGATGATTGTGGAGGAATCAGGACACTGGATGGCAGTTTGGACACTTTGGAAAGATGTGCCAATTTCAGACGTCTACAGCTGCCATGTTAAAATGCTATGACCTTATTCACTTCAGCTGGCTGAAGGGACGAGGAGTGTTCTGGTAACCAGCAGTTTGATGTGTTAAAATGTCCCACTTTGCTCGACTGTAACATTTGAGAAGGTAACAGGCCACAGTGTGTGTTGCAGTACTAAGGCAGGATAGATGAAGGACAGGTATGGACTGGGTCACTGCAGATACAGGTATGACTACCACACTGAAGGCTCTCTAGTGTCAATTTAGTGGATCTGTACTGAATGTCTTTTCATGTGATGGATGGGAATATTTCTTTGAACTACACAAGGTAGTCTTTTCATCCCATATCGACCCAGATCATTTCTACAAGGAGTGATACTGCACACGCTCTGTAGAATCCAGAAACCGGTCTTACTGTCTGTCGGTCTCTGTCCCGAGCCCTTCCTTTGGTGGCTGCAGCTGCTGTGTTCCCTCTTCTCCAGGGAGGACAGACCTCCAGCTGCTCTGTCTCCGGCCGTGTGGCCAACCTCCAGCCGGCCCTGCAACCTGTCGTCCTCAGGAGGGGGCTCAGGGGGCGGGGGCAGGTCTACACAACCAGAATGAGATGAATCAGACTGTAGTACACCTTATTACACATTATTACCTTATTAATCACTTTGGAAAATACTAGGCAATAGCAATAGTGGTTGGATGAAGCAAATACATGTTTATTCTTCTTTGGTGATGAATGTTGAGCAGGAGAGGCGAGCGCAGTGTGGTGCGTTGGAGGTTGCAGCCAAAGCTGTGATCCCTGCTGTGGTCTGGAGACGGTCTGCCTTGGCTAGAGTTCTCTCTGGGCTCTCAACTGCATGTACTTGAAGCCCATGACCCCGTCTAAACTTGTTTTCCCTGCACCATGCACTCGCTGTTTCTTTCATTTTGATTATTGTAGCTAATAGAAGCAATATGTCTTGTTTACAAAGTTGAGATTCATGTGTTTTTAATGTGTGAACACTGTATAGTTGCATTCTTTTTAGTTTCAAGGTGACTCGGTTCACAGTCTAACTGGCGATTCACTGCTGAACAATTGCATGGAAAAATACGTCTGTAGACTATGATTAAAATTGAGTGTCGTGCAGTCAGGCAGGAACTCTGACCACAGGTCTCACATTTGTGCCTAAATTCTGAATTGTCCTTGGCGGTCCCATTATTAATTTAAATGAAAATATTATTTACGAAGAACAATGAATAGTCACAACAAATAACTTAGAAATAATGCTATATTTTTTCCAATAGTGTTGCATTACTAAATTATATTTAAGCTACTGAATACATTTAAAACTTGACCAGTGTCTGGCCTTGGCCATGCATAATTATACATTTATGCTTAATGGAAAACTCTTCTCTACTAAACAAATGTTTTTCTAAACTGCACCGTTTTGCTAAATGGATTTCTGTGGGTGACTTAAGGCCAAAACAGACTCCAGAGAAGGTAGATGTAAACGTCTCTGTGTAGGGATGCAGAGGAGGGGTTTGGGTGTAGCTGTAGTGCAGAGGCTTGCAGACACACACATCCCTGAAATGTCAACTTGTTCCACTTCTGGATTGCACTGACATCTAATACTAATGTGTCCGCTGTGTGCATGTATGTCACAAGACACCTATGTGCACATCTGCCTACGAGGCACGCAACTGTACACGCACATGCACACACACACACACACACACACACACACACACACCCTGAAGTGAACACCACCTGTGCATAATGGACCTTAGGAAGACGATCACTGCAGGAGAGAGCGTGCACTATGGTGAACACTGTGGACCTACAGTACGTCTAATGTGTGCACCTCCTTATCGACGCTCACCTCCTTGTGGACACTCACCTCCTTGCATTTCTCTTCGATACGCCGAACTCTTAGACGTCTTTTTTTTCACTCTGGATTTTTGGCTGGGAGGAGTGTAAGCGTCTGCTGGGGATGGGCGGCCTTGCCCTGTGAGAGGGGGAACGTAGACGCTGACTTCCTCAGTGTTAAGATCAATGGACACAGACTGTATGCTGGTCTTTGCTGCAGCGTTTCCATGCATTACTTAAATTGCAAAATCAATACAATTAGTGCAGATGTGTTTTTGTAAGTATTGTAGGTCTCTTGGGTTTTGTAATATACGTCTGCGTGAGTGTGTGTGCGTATGTGTTTATAATTGCATATCCTATATACATTTTGAGTGCATGCCTTTGTATATCTCTTTACCGGTTGCAGCAGAGCAGACGCTGTCTTCGTTCAGAGCTGCTCCCTGGCTGAGGTGGCAGCGATGGGCGGGACTTTGGCACTGCAGCGTGCCAGCCTCAGACGAGCCGTGCTGCTGGCCAGAGAGGTTGGGGTTGGACTGGGTGAGAACGGGGCTCGGCGCCTGGGGAACTGGCACCGGACCACAGGGGAACCTTCTGCTACGGGGAATAACAACAATTATTTTTAGAGAAAAAAATGAATGGAATCCACATCAAGCCTCGAGTCAAGTTTGTGTTCAGAAGAAAAGTACAGATTCTACATTTGAAGCATGATGAAACAGGAGGATAGTGTGAACTTGGTATTTTGAATCTAGCGTCTGATAATGTGATCTCACGCTATGACGGTCAACTCACAGTTTGAAACGTTCCACCAAACAAATAATACAACAGATTCACATACAACAGGAACAGGTTCTGGGCTGGTGTCTAGTCCACAGCTCGCACACAAGGAACTTCATCAAATCACTTCAATAGACAACATTTTGATCTGAGTAGGAGTTTTGTCAAGACGAAATCCATCCATCCAATCAATCCATACAAAGTCCTGCCATGCCAATATTAAGACAACATTTTAAATGTATGGTTGATCCTACTCATATCAAAATATTGTCTATTAAAGTGATTAGATTGAAGTTCCTTGTGTGTCTGCTCTACTCGTTCTCCTTCCCTCGATGACCCAGCCTAGCACCTCTTCCATGAGTCAATACCTTCTGTACCTATACCTAGAATACACCAGAGTCTAGTCTAGATCAGGCAGCTCCCCGTCTCGTACCGTGACAGCTGCTGTCCGTCTACTGGGTTGGGGCGGGGTGCGTCGTGGGGGGGCCTGCTCTCCTCGTGGGGGGATGGAGTGAGTGTGGCAGTGGACTGGTGACTGTAGGAGGTGGCAGGAGAGGAGGCGTTGGCCCTGCGGGGGGGGCAGGGACCGTCCTCGCAGCCCTCCATCAGGTAGGTCCTGTCCGGGAGGGGCGGGCACCACTCCTCGTCTGAGCTGAGGTACCGGAGGAGACAGGATGACAGATACTGTTACCTGGAAGGAAGATGCTGTAATATTCTACCCTTGAGTTGAACATATAACTGTGTTTACTTGTAAGTTTGTGTGAAGGTTTGAAGGAAATAGGTGAGGGCAGCTCGCTTGCTTGCTGATGCATTTAAAAGCAGCACGCTACATGGCCGGTCAATAGGCTATCAAAGCTTAATCTTGTTTTTCTAGGGCTCAGCTAGAGTTAAGAGCACTTTGCCGCTGGCCAGACCGTAGGAGGCAGAGATCCACCTACATGAGGTTGGTGTTATGAGAGTGAATGATAATTTTGTGCCAAGGGTAGAGAGAGCAACAGGAGAGGAGGAACACAGCTAATTGTATTTAAAGGGTTGGGAAAACATAGCTAAATTGCTAAAGCAATTGACCAGCGCTAAAGGTAATTGAGTTGTCAAAGCCAGAGGGACTGGAACCATGTTGGGTTCAATGGAAAATGTGCCTGGTTGAGGTGATGCCAAGCCCTGATGATGATGAGGCAGGATAAGAGCTTTGTGTGTGTGTGTGTGTGTGTGTGTCTGAGTCACCCTATCTCCATGTCCTCATGCTCTGATGGTTGGTCCTCCAGGACACAGTGTTCCAACTCCCCGGAGGAGGGAGGAGGAGGAGGCAAGGCCTCTGTCCAGTTCAGAGACGGGGTCTTGACTGCCTTCCCCATAGCCTTCTGCTTGGGTTTACCTATAAAGACACATAACAGAAACACTTCACTTCAAATCAAAGCTTGTTTATCATGAGCCTAATTTTACACATATAACAACACTTTGTTCATGTGTAGCGCAAAATGACTTTATTTGAGTTGTTAGGAGTTAATGAGTTTGAATTTGTCCCTCTGGGTAATATTTAAATACATAATACTAAAATACTTACATACATCTACATATTAAATACATGCTAAAAAGATGTAAGTTGAAAAGAGTGCATGGTCATGTTAGACCCTGTTAGAACCTGAAGATACATACAGGAAGCAGGAAGTCACGGCTCCAGCTATGAGATCACTGTGCTCTTTCACCTAAAGATGAAAACTATGAACTATGAAAACTAAAACTCCTCGTGCTCGGCGGTCTGAACACTCCAACAGAGTCGTCAGCCAACGTGTGACAGTCGTCTCCACTGAAAATAATTGAGAAAAAAAAGCCACATGTAAAACAGCCAGCTCACCGTTGCAGCGGTCCGGCTGGGCGTACTGGGCCCCCGAGGGCCCCGGCTGGGTGATCCAGTGTCCTTCGTCCTGCTGTTCGTTGCCGTGGGCCGGTGCCTGCGTCTGGTTGGTGAAAGGCATGATGGAGGTGGAGGCGTAGGGCGTGGCGTGCTGCGGGTAACTGAAGCTGTGCAGGTCCTCGCTGGTCGGGTCGATGGTGCTGTAGATGGGGCCTTCGGTAGAGCCGCCCATGCTGTACTTCTCCGTCTGGCTCAGGTAGTTGGAGATACCAGCGTCTGGAGGTGGAGGGAGCAGGAGGGACGTTAGAGAAGGTGTTGTTGTTGTTGTTGGTGTTGTCTTGTTTTTCCTGAGGAATCCTTGAACTCAGTTAAGTCTAATTGAATGCTTCTACTTCTCGTTGCTGTTGGACAAAAGTCTACATTTTCAAAAAGAAATGTTTCCATTTTCCAGAATGAGGAATGAAGAATGTGCATTTTTCTCAGTGACGTGTATGTTTTTTCAAATACTGCAATGTGGATTCAAGGCCCAAAGGTCATGAAACTCACTCAACACATGAATGCCAAAACTAACTTTAAATTTCAGGAATAAAATAGAACTTTATAACATTTAATTAGATATCGATGTCTAAAAAAACACAGTATACTACATCAATGCATTTATTACTGACAGTATGTGATGTCCTACCATTATAGTATCTGTCAGCGGTGTCATGTTTAGAGGTGCAGCAGTTGACGGCCTCCTTCCCGCTGTGGACCAGGTTGGTGGTGGGCCAGGAGTCTGCCAGCCACGGGTAGTTTCCCATGTTCCCTCCCAGCACACCAGGCCTACACAGACATTTTCACATCTTGATTTTTCTCATACATGATTGGATATTAGATGTGATACAGATTTATTGTCCCAACAGATCACCAGTTCACGAAGGACAGCACAGAGCGACTCCTAATACAACATTCACAGTTTGATAATGAAGGTGGACCCAGGGTGAAATGTACATAGTGGAATAGAAATGAAGGTCGTATTTACCTTCCATTGAGCCCTGATGCCTCTCCATGTGGGAAACCAACTGAGGAAGACAGTGAGAGAGAAGACAGTGAGGAAGGAAAGTGAAGCTGACATGTAAGTTGCTTCTGGACCGACTAAAATGACCCACAGTGCATAGTTCTATGTAAAGAAGACATACTTTTTTCTATGGATGCTCTGCTATGCTTCTATTCTCTGAAAACATGTCCTTCGATTCTCATTGAAAACCTTTTGCATTTTCCTAAGCTCTCGGTACAAACATGACATGACCACTGCAACGTACAACAAAAGAGACCATGCTACAGTACAGAGCCTCCAAGAGCACAACAGGAATGTTCTTTTCCACAACAAGATGCTCAGCAGTGACAGATTCTTGAGCACTGAGTGAATAGAAAATGTCTTCCATGCATTTAACAGCAAGAGCGAAGGCAGAAGTATTGAACCAGTACCCGTGGAAGTGCCGTTAACTGTACGAGAAAAGATTCAGCCGTGACGATTTTCCACTAGAGAAATGTACTTGAACGTGAAGTGGCCCTGGCAGGCTACAATCTGATTTCTCCTTCACGGTGATGAGGTTTCCACCAAAAATGAAAGGCCTGATGCCAGATGCCAGAAATACAACACCGAGGTGAACTGAACAGAACAAGAGCTGAAATATCCCGTAAGGCCGCAGCTCTCCTTCCCTCTCACCTGCGGGGGTGTAAGCGAAGGAGGCTGTGTAGTGACTGAGCTCCTTCCTCTTCTTGCGTCGGCAGTAGATCCACACGCTGAAGCCCATCAGGATGACCCAGCAGGCCCCGCCGATGCCTGCGATGAACGCCGGCTGCTTGACCACGTCGGTGATCTGCTCGGCCAGACTCACGCTGCTCTCCCCGTCGCTGCCGTCTCCGGCCTCAGCGCCGCCCGGCACGGACGGTTGTTCAGATGGCAGCTCTGGAGGAAGGAAACCCGAAGACGGAGCAAGACGGGAGGAGAGAGAGAGAGACAGACTGTTTGTAGGGGAAGTGATGTTTTCACTCTCTGTACTTGTTGTCCCAGTCAAGAAGCTGTTGTCACGTTGTGAGGCTTTACTGTTGGGTTTTAGGGTTCCCTTGATTTAAAGATGATTTGCTTGCTAGTCAGAGGTCAGAATAAAGACATAATGTGGACGTGGATGTAGTGCTTTCCATTTCAAAAACATAATGTATGATGTAGAAATGTACATGTATTATTTCTAGATGGGTCTGGAGGAGAAATGATACTGATGAGACTGAATAATGAAATATGAAATAATTGAAATAAAACTCAATTCCTTAAAGACGTCTCATAAGCAACAATCACGCTTAAATAATTTGCTCTGATCAATTTAACTTTAAATGGAATTAATTTCCTCAGCGTGCTTCCTCGTGATCTTCAGTGATTAAACCATTTAACAGCCTGGGCTTTTTTTATTTCACTGCTTTTAGTCTGTTGCTCCAGTGTGTTTAGTAAGAGCAGGCGTTTCCCCGCGGACTCACTGATGAGGACGGACACGGGTTGACTGCGTGCGCCGACCCCGGCGCTGGTCACCGCCGCCACCTCCAGCTGGTACAGCACGCCGGGCGTCAGGCCCTTCAGCACCGTGGACAGCGTCGTCCCGTCCACCGTCTTGTTGATGTAGTAGCGCGTCTGGCTGTCGTTAGCGTTGCCCACGCACCACACCTGCCGCACAGAGACGCAGCGTTAAACATCTGTTACGTCCTTCTGAATTCACCGGGCGGTCGGATATTTTGCCGTAAGCGAAAGTCAATTACAGATACTTGACGTGACAAACGTTTAAGGGTAGTTTTATTTTGGTTCCTGGAATGAGTCATCGATGCAGGATGTGCTGAGTCATCTTTGCACTGTTGCTCTCTAGTTTCTAGTCAGCGGTGTTTACCTTGTACTCCTGTATGATCCCGTTCTGCATCTCGCTGGGCGGCGGCTCCCAGGAGACGCTGATACTGGAGCTGTTGCTTAGCTTCACTGTTGCCACTGTAACAGCTCTGGGAGGAGCACTGGGGACTAACGGTGGGAGAGACCGTGTGAAACGAAACCAGCAACATATTCATAGAGGAAACATAACACACTGAATGGAAGAAGAAGATAGTAGATCTAATTGAACTAATCTAATTGAAATGAGTGTATGCTTATGTGTGTACTTTTCCTCCATGAAGTTCCAACACTTAAATAAAGATGTAGGCTATTGAGCAGCCATTTTACTTTTTTAAAACCCAACGGGTCAAAGAAAGAAAAGGCCAAAGACCCCACGTATAACTTTTGTGACATTAGTTCACAATGAATGCACTGACAGTATTAGCTTGTCCTTTGGAGAATCATCCTCAACAGACCTATTCATCATCTCCAGAGATGCATCCCCTACCTTCCTCCGGGGTTCGAACCAGCAGCGTCCTGCTGTCCTTGCCCTGGAATTCATCAAAGTAGGGTCGGATCTTGATCTCGTACTCCGTCCCCTTGAGCAGGTCCGGCAGGACGGCGCTGCGCTCCGACGGAGAGTTGATGTCCTGGAGGAGCCAGGTTCCCCCGCTGGGCCGGTAGAGGAGCCGGTAGCCCTGGATAAACTGAGACTGACGATCCACCTGGAGGAGGGAGAGGGAGAGGAACGGAGCGGAGTGATGAATTGGAGGAGGCAACTCTGGGAACAAAACAGTTCAGAGGAAGGAAAGGAGAGACGGAGCGTGAAAATGCAGAGGAGGTACGAGACGTGCGGGAGAGAGAAAGGTCGATAAGGATATCGTGGGAAAAACAGAAGAGAGGAATCGAGAAGAGAGAGAGAGGGAGAGTGAAGCAAATCACTAAGATAGGAAAAGAAAGAAAGTCGAAGGAATTAACGGCAGGTACTGAATCAACGGCGGCTCGTCCCGGTTCCCTTCAGTATGATAAACACGCCATGAATATGAAATGGGAGGCAGCTGGTATATGACAGGATATATGAAACGCTATCAGAAGATACTCACAGTCCACAGTACTTGTATGGAAGCTGTGGTCAGCGTCATGGGCTCCTGGAGTTGGACGGCCACGTCTCCCAGCTCCCTCTGCACCTGTCTGTGGTCCACACCCTGACCCGTGGGACTCACATCTGGCAGGAACACATTCACATTCACTGCTGAGTTGAGCGATGCTGCCAAAATATTAGCATGTAGCGAAATAAATACTGGACACAGACATGAAAACAGAGTGAATCAGTTTCAGGTTTAAGTAAAAGAAGTAGCTGATATGTATTTTCGGGACCCTTTCAGGACAGCTTCTGAAACCTGAGGCTGTAATATGGTGTAAAAGGGGACTAACACACAGACCTTGGGTTCGAACGGGCTCCGATATGGGGCTGGGGTCACTCAGGCCGTAGACGTTGACGGCTCGGACGATGAAGAGGTAGATGGTGTTGGGGAAGAGGCCAGTGATCGTATGTGTCTCCATCTTGACCAGGTCAGCTACTGTCTGCCAGGTGCTGCCAGCCGACTGACTAGAACGCCACACAAGACGAAAATTACTGTTAATGTAAAAAAACTGTTAATGTAATGGATGTATGAAATACATATGAAATACACATATATGTATATGTTTTTACTACGGATATAATTGATAGAATTTTACAACTGACATTTAAAGAATCAAACATATTCATCTCTTTCTCGAACCTATAGACAAACCAAAGACTGCGTTCCTTTTTGCGATGCACATTAAGGGCTGTGCTCAAGCACACTTTGCAATGCTGATTTGATGTTCTGCAACGCAATTAACCAACGGATGAAGGCTCTCTAGGCTATAACAGTGTCTATTTTTGGCTTACACTAATATTTCTTACTGCAATGCATCGCACCAACTCTGGTAAACAATGGCAGATGCGAGCAAAGTTGCAGAGTTCTGAAAGTTGATGTGCGCGAGGAGACGATACAATTTGCTTTCTTGATGAATAATGTAATGAAGCCTGTAAAATGCGCAGCTGCCAGGGCATCTCCTCCTCCCTCTGACACTCCCCCAGACATCACATCCACCTCCTTCACTTCCTCCGTTTACATTCTGTCCCTTCTTTTCTGTGATTTTGTTGTCATATTGTTTGAGTAGCAGTTACATGAACCTGAGTCTGGTTTCTCCACCACAGTGGAGAAGGTTGTGGAAACGTTTCCCTGCTGACCTGCGCAATTAGTCCAAAGGGAAAGAAACGCTACAGGGCTCATAAATAGTCATCTCTTCATGTGCAGGTTGTCCTGCATCACTGTAGACTCAAGGTAACTTTATCTTTGTGGAGGAGATGCTGGGAGGGGTTGCACACACACACACACACACACACACTCAGTCTAACACACGCACACACACACACACACTCAGTCTAACGCACGCACACACACACACACACACACACACGCAAATACACACACATGAAGGTTGTTTCCCCCATAAAAGAGTAAAATGAATGGCTTCTCACCAAGGAGGATGGTAAGTCTATGTTGGTACGTTAACAAGGTACTAAAACTCTATTATGCCTTGCATATGTGCATGTGTAAACACACACACACACACACACAGGCTATGGCCTCCCCCTTCCTACTCCCTTCTCCCTGTACTCCCCCAAACAATCCTCAGTACCTCAGGCAAGGAAATGTTATTGCAAACAGCCGT
>OMKK01030263.1:17028-32654 GCA_900302305.1 Polymixia japonica | reverse complement strand
ATCCCCCCCCCCCCCAATCTGGATTAATAACCTATTAGAACTTCCTCATCATTGTATAAATTCAAATGTCAATAAAGGACGTACATCTCTCATCCAACTAGTCATGCAGTCACTAAACACTGTCCACTCCATGGAGTCAGCTAGCTTGGCGGTCATGGCTCCTTGCTTTTTACCTTTCTTTTCAGCTCTGTTTCTTTCACTACTGTTCCTTTTTCTTTTGAACCTCTCCTCTCTCTTTTTTTTTTTTTTTTTTTTTTTTTTTTTTTTACTTTTTTCACATGTATGTTTTTATCACTGTATACATAAATACAAATGAAATGCGTGGACATGTTTTGGGTGAGTGAAGCATGGTAGTTACACACTAAACTGATGCATATCTAACTAGGCAAACATGGTCAAAATGTTGCAAAAAAATTGACTGATTTATAAAACTACCCTTTATACATAAAACCTTGAAAAATGAAAATAATTAAGACTCCACCCATGTGATTTGTGACAGCTATATCCTGAGAAGAGAGGAAATGAGAATTTGTGGAAATGTAGACTTCAAGGACTCAAAACGCCTGCCATACACATGATAACGTGACTCTCTTGTGCCAGCTTTGAAGCCATAGTATACTAGTATTTTACTGCTGGATTGTTTTTTTTTTACAGTCAACCTAAAGGTTCACATGAGAGTAAACAAAAACAGTTGAGGTAACATGAGGATCGTCACTTCTAGGAGATCCCTGTTCTCCCTTCAAATGCATCCATTTATATATTCCTATAGTTCAAAGTCAAGGCACTGGCACGTTAAGTTGAAGGTTCAATTTTAAGGTGCTGCACGATTAAGCTGAGGAAATATTATTATATATATATATATTGAGAATATATGTTCTCAAACAGAAAACAAGGCACGAGCAGTCAGTTAATATTATCTGGCCCAGTTACCTGTAGTGATGCCACTTGCTTGCATATTCTTTCAAGCAAGTCATACTTCTTCCATATATAAACTAAGGGGAACACGGATATCTTTTTTTTTGTTTTCTGTTATTGTTTTTTCCCTCAAAAAGTGTTTTGGCCCATTATTCAGAATCTAAAACAAGATTAATTACCGAAAAAAGACTATAAAAACCTGTATGCTAGAGGTGAAATCAAATTCCAGAGACAGCTAATGTCAAAGAGGTTGACCGTTTGCTAAATGTATCGGTTAATTGAACCAAAATAAAACAATGCTTCATGGGTTTTCCACAACGTTGGTGTAAAACATTTGTTATACACAAATTGAATTCATGATCATTCCAGAATATCAATTATATCAAGCAGTCTTTGCACAAATGCATCATGGTGTCTCTGCTGTACCAGGTATGATATATTAAAGTTAAAACATAGTTTTTCATTCAGTTTATCGTTTGCATTATCTTTTGCAAGTTTTTGAAAAGAGAAATATTAGTAGCAAGCAAACAAATAAAAAATACAAATAAAAATAGAGTAGGTTTTGAATTCATTCTTACAGACTGGATATCTTTTTATATTCATCCACTACATTGGTACTTTTTTAAGATACTTTATACAGAGAGATATAAAACAGAGGAGAGACACGTGCAACCACACCCATATCTTGGATACAAACCAATACAGTTACAGTATAAGATCCTCTACAATCTGACCATTTAAAATTTGGCGTGCCTCAAAAAATCTACTTCAAAAAATACATTTAGACCAGAGATAAATTCAAGAAAACAAACACTTCCACCAGCAGGTAACGCTACAAGATATGAGTAACTCTTTAAGGCTTCTGCCACTGAAAGCCCATGTACCCCTAGTGGCCCAGAATCCAGTCCTTCCAGAACCTTCCCTCCCATGTCTCCCAGTGCTTTGACCCTCTCAGCTTTCCTTCCCTCTCAAGATGGACAAAAACACTAAGAGGAGAGTATAACGTACTCTCTTCGGAAAAAAGGCAGTTAAAAGTAAGATAATTCTTCAGGTACCACTGAATCGTTGTCTTTGCGTGTCTTTGCCTCCATGACATTTACATCGCCCTGGACATTATCTGCTTCTAGTTACTCTTTTTTTTTTTGCACAAAGCAAATCTTTCTAAGTAAACACATTACATGAGTCTAACCCACCATTGATTCAGTGCGTGTGGTTCTGTGTGTGACCGTTGGGGAGTGCAGACAACTGGCAGACAACAGCTCGGTACTACAACTCCGGGACAAGTGAGGGGAGTGTGACATATAGAGGGCAGGTGGCGTCAGTCAAGTGAAATACATGAGCACAGTCCCACTCTGCAGTCTTTAGGCTCCATAATTAGCGTTTCTTCCATAGAAATCCCCAAATTATGTTATCAGGACTTACAGTATACTCATTACCCGCGGTAACAAACAAGCTGGAAATAACATTCAATCCTATGGAGACCTGAGAACAGTGTTCCAGGGAGGGACTTCAGTCACTGTGTGAAACCAAGAAGAACCAACACGACACCTGGCATTTCCCAGCTAAAGCAGGCAGTTGCACGCTGCTGAGCACACTGGCAAAACATCCTTCTCAATTGTGCAGGTTTGAGGTACTGAGAAGAAACCATACTACTGAAGATGGTCTTGTAGCGTGTACGCGTTGTCTTAAATAGATACCTAAACCTGGAGCTCTGTTAATGAAACAACAAAGCAAAACAAAGTCTTAGTCAATTAGAAATCTTAATGAAAGTATTAAAATGGCTTAGCATTAGTCCAAAGACATAGCGACTCTGTGAACCGTGCCCATCTAGCAGCTATCCAAAGACAAAGTCTATGGTTTCCATGGCATCAGTGTTTGCCTAGAGTCCTGATTACTTATTTTAATAAAAATAAAAGCCCAAAAGCATTCAGTAAAAGGTTTTCACAAGAGAGAAGAAGAAAAAACAAAAATGATCAAAGTAGTAAAATGAAGCCAAAGTATCATGTGTCAAGAGGGGAATTACATGTCATGGAATATTTTTTTCAGGAAAAACATGACGGTGGACCGCTGCCAATGTTAACTGAGCTCAGCGTATTACTATGTCCTTATCATACAGTAAAACAGTTACATTTAAAAAGAACAAAAGGTAAACTAGTATAATACCTACATTCTAAAAAAAACAATTTTTCGCAAATATCGCACAGGCTTGTAATTTCGATCAATCTGCACATTTCTCACATAGATTGTCTAACATCCTCTAACACCTATCTCAGTACACATTATTTTTCCCTTGACCTGTTGCTTGTAGTTCATCATTATATGTTTACTAAAATTAAACACAAAACAATACAAATTGCCTTTCAGTGTTTCAGGAAAGAAATCAGGCATTTTGGGTTGCAAAATGTTGCAGAAAAAGTCTGTTGACAATTCTGTAATGGTTCTCAAGGGCCACTGTGGTCCTGCAGTGTGTATGATTGAAACAGCGATTTGGAGGCGTTGATGAAGGTAAACTGTTGGGAGGTTTTAAGCATCTGTCTCTCAATGTACACTCACCAGATTTAGTCTGAGTTCAAAACAACCAAGTTAATGTTTGGGTTATTGAATGATTTCCCGTTGAACCTTCAAAAAGTACTTGATAAGTAATTATCAACTAAATTACTACTATGTTTCTTGAATAATTTCCTGTAGAAAAAAACGTTTTCCCATCATTACAAATCATAACACGTTTTTTTGTAAGTAGGTCTACACTAGACACAGCGTGGAGGTATTACGGATTTATGAAATGTCTAGATTTTTTAAATATATTGTATCACCAGCTATAAACTAATTGAAAACATCTCACGCCTATGGGCATGCATTCTAAAATGTAATTTACAGTCTAGCGGTCTACAGTATGGTTAAACGCTTGAGTGCATCAACAAGTAGCAAGAAGCACCAACGTAATTTCAAACAATTGTGCACAATAGTACAAAAACATCTGCAAATTGAATTCCCCGTGCTCACTAACTGCTTAGTTAGCTGCTTAGTTGCAATATTCAGTTTCAGACACAAAATGATGTATGGATAGATCATCTTCTACAGAGTGAAGAACCTTTTGTCTTTATTTATGAACGAGTGGTTATTACTAGCTACAATGTGAATTTGGATAAGGTGTACTTTGATTAAAAAGTGACTATCAGAAAATAGTCTAGTTGTTATAGATGTATGTAACATGAAATGCTCCCAACATAGTTTGCCTAAGTATCAGTACTACTACATAATAGTTCTACTAAAGTATAACAGATCATGAGGATTCTACTAAGATAGAATTGAAAGTGGACTATTGGACTATGGACTACTAAAACATGTTATATATAGCATCTGTAAAGGTGGTCCAGTTAAGAGTATTCTAAGTATGTCAATATCAATTTGGTCGTATGTTGTATGTTTTTAAATAAATCAAGTTGTAACACATATGTCTATTACTTATTTGCAAGTCACACAAAACAATTTCCTAAACCTCAATCAATCTCCAAAATTTCTTTCTGTGTTACAGACTTTTGGCTGGTCCTGATGTTGCTAATTTTATCAGCAAATTAAGAACGTAGGACAATAACCTTTAATCAACATTTAATATAGCTCAGAAGGTAAACAATAGATACGCCCAGAGAAGATTACAGATTACACTGATGATTAACATCACGTAGGCAATGTGAAGATCAGAGAATTGAAAGAATGAATCCATGATCTTTTTAGAAAAAGACAAGTAGAAGACAGAACAGAGAGGTGACAGCAATGGAGACCTCATAGGGAACTCAGTACCACAGTACCACAAAAGTGAAAGCCATACAAAACTGAAGAGTTGTCACAAAGAAGATAAAGTGGCTAATTAGTCCAGAGTTAAAGGCAGTAATCACCTTAAGGATAGTGATGAAGGTTAAAAGGACTCAAAGGAACGCGGTCTTGAAATGGGCTGGTACCAGTCACATCACAGTTGGATTCTAGAGGTCATGTGCTAAGTCCTGTTAAGAGCCTCAGAGGGCAAGCGCTGAACACTGAGCACTTTTGTGTGAGCGTTTAGAACACAGCCAGGTTTTAAGCACACAAACATAAAAATATCAATTTCACATTTGGTTTAACGCTTTCACACTTTGTGTCACTGACACCCAGAGAGAAGGGCTGTGGAAGACAAAACACAGCTCCTGGATAAGGATCACGTTAATGCCTATCAATTAGGATCAAAAGGGGATTAACCGGCGTGGTTGTGGTAGTGGGATAGGGGACCATGCAAAGTCACTGAATGCTAGAGGTCACACCCCCGACTTCATTAGGCCTGACCTTTCCACACCATTGTGTGACAGGAAAGAGACCCTGCAGTCTGTTTTTCCCCTTTACCCAATATTAGATGTCTTACAGAGTGTCAAATGCGAGGCTAAAACATGCAGAAAAGCTGTTAAAGCTCAGTGAAATATGAAATATTCACTTTCAAAGTCCTGGGACACTTATTAGGTTACCGCAATTTGGTGCAGGTGGGTATTTACTCATTAACCACCATCCTCCCTACACAAGAAATCATTTTTTTCACCTTTGAGAGAGGTGAGATTTACTAATTAGTCATGGTGTGGCTTCCCCTAGCTATGAAGTACCGCAGGGTCGACTGGCTCTGACTTTGCCTTGCCATCTTAATTCACAAAAGGTCACGCGGAAGAGTGAAAGCAGGTATTCCAGGTGAGGTTAAATAATCCCCAATTAAGGAAAAATGCAAACACACCCACAGGTTTTAAATGCCACACGTACAATGAAGCTTCTAGGAAACCAATACCAAGAACAATGAAACCCAATAAAGACATTGTGCAAAGTATCAAATACATGCAAAGAGTTAACATTTTTTTGTTTATTCATTTATAAAAAACATTAAAACCACGATGTTTGTCTTACACTGACAGCAGAGCAGTACTTGACTCTATCTGCAAGACATCAATCCAGTGGTATGTGTTGAAACATTTTAATATTAACAAGTATGTGGCTGTCAATGAAAGTTTAAACTCCAATAAAAGTCACAAATTCAGTAAAAGAGCAAGAGTCAGGCCAAAAGTTTCTTCCCAAACGTATGCGCTTGTTCAAGCTGCTGTTCAATTTAAGCGGGCGTGCAGCCTTGCACTGCAGTCAAACAGTGGTCACCCAGGACTACAGCGTCTTCTGTACCTCTTATGAGGGTTTTATAGACGAGCACACCCCATTTCAAAGGCAGTGGCTGGAGGATTTGCAGTCAATTGAAAACAGGAGGAATTGGTGGAGCTGTCACTGTTATGCAGCTGAGTGGGAACGGACATGATGCCTGTGCATATCTTAAGACTGGCTGTATCCCAAACATTGGTGCAAACACACAACATTCATACTGAACGCTATAGTCAACGACAGCAAGTTACTAACTTACCTTCCAAACATCTCACAAATAACGCTTTCAACAACGGCGTACTTGACGTTTATATTTACTGAGCAATTCCAAAAAAAAACAACATCTAATGAGGGTCTAATATTCACGTTGTTGACAGTGATGCTGTGACTGCACTTCAACCCCAAATCTCTGTTAATTGTTCTATCTTCAACAAGTGGTGAGCTCATCGTGGTTGTTTATAATATAAGCTAAGGTCTGCTGGCTGCTGACACTGAAACTCATACTGTAGACCCAAGATACATTTCAGACCTCAGAAATCCTGTTCCATGAGATTAGATGGTTGGCCTGCAAAATCCACCCCATAGATAAGTCATTGAAGTCATCATTCCAATAGTTGGGCCTCACCAATTTAGTCTGAAGTATATAGAGGAAACACACGTGACAGTCATTGATCAACAGAAATAATGGACCTAAACAACCATTTTAAGTGTATCATATTACTAACTAACTAGTTCTATGGTTTAGTCAACTAAAGTAATGAACTGGATTTCAATTCTGTAACGACAGTTGGAGTCAGTTTCACAGAAATCTACATGTTAACCGTTGGGAAATCATACTACCTGCTGGGGTCATTTGTGCACCTTGCAATATTTTGCCCTTTTGTTTTGTCTGATCCAAAAAAGGTCAACAAGTTTGAGCAGACGAAAAAAAAAAAAAATCCTAAACCCAAACTACTCAAGTGCGGACAACATGACATTAATCTGAAGATGGTAATTCCTAACTCCTTCTTTTCCTCATGACCCCACAACACACGCATAAGCCCAAAGTGCCTTTCTCTCCCTATTTTCATGGCAACAGAGTAGAGGCCCAGCTTAATATGTTACTGACAGCCACTGTTGTGTTAGGTGGCATAGGAACACAGCCTGGCTTTCAGACAAGGTCTTAACAGTAGACGAAAACAAGCATTCAAGGGGTAAAGGTCACCCCCTTTCAGTGATAGACAGAGTTAGTAGTTCAGCATCACAATATACAGTACTTTTGACTAAACTGCAGTGAGCAGACTCCTATCTAAATTTAAGAACAGTTTCAAAGGCTATATAACTTCATTACAAAGACATATCACTTTTTGTGATTTGATTTTCACTAAGTGTAATACAAGAAATAAAGAATACAATTCGTATACTGTTTATGTGAAGGAGCGTCTAAGCTATAACCTCAACAAATTCAAATATAGTCACCATTAAAAGAGGCATTCCTTTTATATACCAATTCCTGATATATTAAAAAGTAAATATTATTTAGGAGCAATAATTGATCTAAGCTAAAGAATGAAGTTAGCTTTAAAAAATGAAAATGTTGTAGCGTATAATTCAACGATATTAGCTAACTACAATATTTTCAAATTATATGCATTAATATGAGCATATGAATAAGACCAAGATAATGTTTATTGAACAACATAGCTACTGAATCTTTCAGAGGAACGGTTATAGAGAAATAATGACAAAATACTGCAAAAACAAATTGTATAAAAGGTTTATAACCCGTTGAATCAGAATGTCAGTATATTTACCATGTTTAATATATCATCAATGTCATATTATTATATCATAAATCCTCTGTACAATTATAACCAATGTGGAATGAGCACATGTATATTGAATTCAAAACTCAAACTATTCCCTTATTCAAATTCATAAATAAAAGTAGATAGACAAACCAGTAAAGTTTAACTACAAATTATGCTTTCATTGTTTTTAAAAATATATATTTTTATGAAGTACATTATACAAATTGCTCTCCACCTTGTGGTTTTGATGAATCCATAGCTAGTTTTTGCAATCACAAACAATACAATTACAAAAAATACAAACAGTGAAAAACACATTATGGTACAAAATGTGTGTATGAAAAGTATTTGTTCTATAATAGTGTTTATTGTTAATATTGAGATATCGTTTTGTATTGTTTTATATGCGAGGCATTTAACCATTGTTTCAGCGTTTTATTAATGTCTTAATTGATGGGCATTCGTGATGAATCATATTCATTATGTTATCGCTCAGAAACATTCATAAGACAGCATACAAATTCTGACAATTAAAAAAAAAAAGTATTTATGAATAAACCAAAATTGTCGACCACATAAAAATGAATCGCACAACGCTTCACAAATAGTAAACTAATAAAGAGACATCAGCAATTCACACAAAAAAAATCACAGTATACCCGTTTGTACAGTATTGTCTAACATATGGTCCAACGCAAAGTTTGTTTTCGCCGTAAAAATAGTCCAGTTATTTAAAACGAGGTGCGCTGTAAATTCAGTTCCCCTTTTCTTGAAGCTACATTACAGTTCAACTCTTTCGCCAGGGTCTGAAACCTAAAATGGACGCTGCTGGCCTTGAGTTATCGATAGCCAGGACCAGCTAAGGGTCACAGCTGTGCAGTCGTGATCTTATGCTGCCATGAGGGAACAGGCAAATGGGCCCATGCTTTGGCAGACTGCCAGGAGACCCCTTAAAATACAGTGAAGGCCGTGACTCTAAAATATGCCACACCAATGTCAAAGGAAACACCCTGTTTCCTGGGAGAGCTGCGTCATTACGCAGCAGAGGTTGGTAGTAACAATAACCCACCATTTACAATAGACAATATCACTATTTAGTACAGTATATACTCAAATTTAACTCTATATGCCCAAAGAAATTCTATATTTTTCAATTATATCCCATGCAGCATTAGAGTCAAGATGAAAGCCTATTTTCTCCAGACATCATCATGATGCTAGATCTCGTGACAACTCTGTGGGCGGAGACAACGGGCCAATAGAAAAACAGCATGGAGACTCTGAGCCCTTGTTGCATCAGCATTTTCTGGCTAAGCCTCCAGTGAAAGTTATCAGATCCACATCCATAATTATCTTATGAAGAGATCAAAAATCAGGATTAATAAAAAATGATTGCTGCAAATGAGTGAATGGCAGAGCTGAATGCAATGTGCCATTTCTCAGCATTATATCAATTAGATTTGGCGATGCAAGCCACAGCTCATTCTCTGTAAATATCCATCGGTGCGCACTCATCTTTCCCCCAGGCAAAAACACCCACTGCAGCACCTTAAAGCATTCCTAGAATTGCTTTTCTCAACTTTAAACAGGTCCAAATGTGCTTTAATGAACAGGTCAACACAGATCTTACCATGGACGAACACATTTCCAGCGTCGAAGACATGAAGGGCTGGCAGGCTGCAAGGAATCCTGAATCTGTATCACAGGGAGATAAAAAGCAACTGTGTAATGTTTGCAATAGTTAAGATAGGCATTATCTTACCGTAGACATAGAAAACACTATATGAACAAAACATGATTGAGATGTGAAAATAAGGTATTTTGATGCTTTTTTTTTTCTTGAATTACATTTGAGCTGAATGTGCACAGTCAAAAAGTGCTATGACAGTAAACAATATAATATTGGCCAATGTAAACAATTACAAAGCAAACAAGTCTGTTACAGTAGGTTATGTTTCTAAACAGAGTGTGTGTTGGAGCAGTAGTTTCTAAATAATACTCTGTTATTGTTAATGAAGTGGTTTATATCAAATGTAGGGACGACAGCATTGCAACATGATAATGCTTCTGTATCTATGTCGGCATGCGTGATGCTTTGAGCGATCAAGGAAATTCTCATTGATACACATGGCTATCGCAAATGATACCAAATATATATATATCGCCATTATGAAATAATTTAACATACAATATTCATGCACGACAAGTCTGAAGATACATGATCACGATCTTATTTTTTACTATCTGTCACAGAGAAAAAAACAACAAAAGCATGCCACACTTTTGAAGACAAATTCTATTAATATAGGCTACTATATATTGTGTAGAGCTGCCCAAAAAATCCAATTTAAGAATTAGTTCAAGAGTGATACTGCAAGAGATATTGATCGTACGAGAAGCCCATGGCCCTGGAACTCTGCTTTCCATGTCTTACCTATCTAATAGCAATTCCAATCATTCTTGTCAATTACCAGGGTCAGGTTTAAGGCATACCTGCAAAGATAAAAGCAACTGCCTGTTTACACTCCAGTGAAAACATAATCAAAAACCATTAAGGGATATGACAAGGCAAGACTAAAGAAGTTGTCTGACAGCAGATGAGTATGCACTGAGTAGGTGATAATGAAGTGATCTGTCTAGGCTGGTCACTGATAGGGCTAACAGATACACTTCACAGACTCACAGGGTGAAAATAACGTGTAATGTCAGAGTGAAGCTTGGGGCACTTTTGAAAGCAGTATTAGCTCTTCACTCACAGGATCTCTGAAAAAGTGGACTGTGAAACGAGTTATGGCATCTCTTTTTGACTTGTTTACACATCTTGTTGCCTGGTACATGAAAAGTGCACACCGCAAGCTTGTGTGATCATTTATCTCTTGTGTTAAAAGGAAAACAGTTAAATATTACTTTTTCTATAAATGCAGGTATGGCAAACAGTGTTTCACCAAATCTTATGCATGACAGGTCCTTTTTGGAAGATGAACCAGGCTCCTGTGAACAGAGGCTTTCTAAGCTTCTAAACACTTTTCTGTGGCAATGATAGTATGCTGTTCACTTTCACTGGATGTTAGACTTCATGGCAAGACAAACATCACACAGGGTAGGGAGGGTTATTTTCAAAATCAAATCTGTTATGGATGACTTTTGCTTTCTTTTAATTGTGACGAATAACATAAACCACCTGGATTTCTTTCTTTCTTATAAATTATTTGAGATTACTTGGAGCCTTAAGTCCACAAAGTATGGCGTCAATGCGATATTTAATACGACGATTTAAATGCTATTATAATTATTATTTATAACCACTATCAGACATAATTTTATGTTGCCTAAAATTATGTTTTTTCTGTTTCTGAGTAAATAAAAGAAGTAATCATCTATTTTTTCAAAAGCATCGGTGAGACAAGTATCTTCAGTATCTAATGAAGAGGCAGTCTTTCATAGATGCTCGATTAAAACAAAATTGTGATAGCCGACGTAAGTATGATAATTTTAATAAAAAACACTGATTTTTGGTTGTTCACAACACATTTTAAGATAGAGAGGACTATGGCAGTGATTAATCAAAACAGCGTGGCAACCAAACATCCCAACAATGGACAAATATGCTGAACAATGGTCACAAATAACTCATCAAGACAGGTTTTAGATAAAACATTGGTATTGACTATTAACAGCTGTGCAGTGGCCAACAAATGGGAATCAACTGCTAAATAATCATCCAATCAACTAAAAGCAACTAAAACCTTTACAGTTAACATTCACGTTTCCTTCTGTGAGCCATGATATATCATTGGGTAGGTATGGTCCATTTCAATTAAGTGTCAGCATCCTTCCCAAGGATTTTTCCTCATCACATTAATCCTATCAGAATAGGTCATGGGTAACAACAGCGCTACAGCTTGCAGCAGCCATCTTGCCCCAAAAGACCAGACATAGGGAGGGGGGAGGGTGTCTCCCAGAGTCATATGACTACACAGTCTGCAGACAACTGCAGCGACAGAGCAAAGGTGTCTCTAGATTAGTCTGAGGCAGGAAAGATCAGGTAGAGATGCACACACCTTATTTTAACTTCCATATAGCCATTATTCCAAATATTGAAGGAATTTTTTTGTATTTAATTGCTAGAAATTATAATGTGACAGTTTATCTATCAGGCTATAAGGTTTTGTGTCTAAATAAATGGAAGAAATGTGTTTATTTTGGGGAAAATCACAACAAATTAATAAATGTAGGCCCAAACCTACTTAATTAGCTGCATTGCGGCTATCAACCTTAAGAGGTAGGCTGCACTGTCTACAAACGACCCAACTTGATGTTTTTTTGATTCAAATAATTTTGGGTCCTACCATGGCTCCCTAGAGCTTTATTAGCAACCAAGATGTGGTAGGTACTACTTACGCATTACAGAATTCAGAAAAACAAAATACACTCAGGTTTGGACGTGCCATGTGTTTTTACTCAACTATGATTCCTAGCTTCGGCAGGTGTTGACAATGATCTATGATGAACTTTGCTGAAACACCAGGTTCTGCCTTAACTCGGATTGTGTGCAGAAACCAACCTTTCTCTGCAGGTCCAGTCACTGCCCCTCGGACGGGTACAGCACCCTGTGGACTTCGGGCTGGAGACAGATCTGCAAAAAAAAAACACAAACAGGCCATTGAAAATGTTCTTAAAAGAAGAAATTGCCTCACATCGGGATTAATTGGGTTAGTATCGTTAGCCAGTGCCCGAAACCACGTGCCTTCTTAATCTTAATCTAAACCAACAACGTAGCCTAGTAGTTTTTCTTTTTCTTTTTTACTATTCTGTGGCAGAAAATGGACACTTAAATACTGCGGATGTTATTATACCTGAAAGATATAAACGAGGACTAACTAGCCTATAACGCAAGCCCGCAACACAACTAAAGTTTGTTGCTTAACGAGTTTAAGGAGTAACAGGTAGTCTCGCGCGGCTGTAGCGCGCATGGGGTTAAACAACAGCGTTCACGTGAGCCAAGGTGCGTCACCTGCGCGTCCTCCTGGAGTAACAACGTGAACGAGGTCAAGTCTCCACAACACAATAACGGGCCCTACTGTGTGGACGCAGCACTGTAACAAAGACACAGACACAGTCTAGTTCCTATTTAAACGACGTGTTAATTAGATTACTCAGAATTTGTTATAGTAGTATTCAGAATTAGGCTACGCCGGGCAGCTGATTCCCCCACCGACAACACGTTGTCAGGCAACAATAAACACCATAATGTCTAAAACACCATAAAGTCTACTGCAGTATCCAGCATATAACAGGTTACTTGCACTCCAGGCGGCTTCCTTACCTGTGCATAAAGAACTGTCTGGACAGGGAGAAAAAAAAAACTTTAAAAACGTGAATCTAAATAAGACTTTGGTTGAGCGTGGTGCATCGAAGGCGATGGCACTTTAGAAGAATAGTACATTCCCGTTTCCAGCATACGTCTTTTATGAATATGCACAGAGACTTAAAACTCCATCTCCAATTTTATCAGTTTCAGACAGACTCCAGACAGTCTCCAAGCGGTTACGTGCCTAGCTGTCCTGCGCGTGCACGCTGAATGGCGCGGGAAGCAGCAATAACATTCCAGACTGACAGTCGGTCAGCCAATGGCGTCGTGAATCCGAATCTAGCATCCAATGACAATGGTCCATAGCGATAACCCCCTCACCCGGCTGCTGACAGTGCATTGAATAAAACAACAGTCTGAGTCAAGCAGTTCGGTGCACTCAGATGTGGGTCACTGACTGTAGCCTATTTAGATGAAAAAGCTAAAGAAGCATTATATTACGCATAATGGAGAAATAAAACCAGCCATTAGCCATTGGGTTTTGTATGTATGCGATACAACTAATTTGTAGAAAATACCTACATGCAATTGATAGCAATAATCATCAACATGCAGTGATTTTATGGAATAGGCTCCAAAAATGTTGAGGTCTCCACAGATTGAGTGTTGTCTGAGTCTTTTTCTAGTTGATATTGTAAATGTGAAGTGCTATTTTTTCTGTTCTACATTTTCACAGATTTATTGTGAAATTGTTTCTCAGAATGCAAACTTAAACTCCTAAATAGTGTCTAAAGAGATCAAACTCAAAATCCCAGTGGATTGAAACCCAATGCACGTTCGAGCCAAACACCTCAAGAAATATACTATAAGCAAACATTTGGCCATTGGAGTATGATGTTTACAAGGTCGCAAGCAAACCTAGTTACATGTACTTTCCTTTGACTTCCCCTCACTGAGAAAAATGCCCAAGCTTGGGCAGTAAATCAGATTTAAACTCGGCTTTCTCAGCCAAGGCCAAGGTGATACTCTACAACACATAAATATAATATAGAATGAATGAAATATATATTTAAAAAATTCTATTGTGTTCCAAGTGCCACTCCATAGTTCAAGTCTTACTTTCTCAGGATAGTTACTAATCCTTATGAGTTGTCAGCACAAAACTCATTGTCTCACACAAAACAACTTCCAAGTTGCCATTTAAATACTGTCAAAGGCGTCTACACAACGCATAGGTTTGTTATAAAGAACTTCAGTCCTTTAACTCAAGAAAAAAAGTCTTGTCTCCTTCAGCTTCGCACCCTCTAATTTGCATTGTTATGGAAAACCACTGGATTGGGAATAGGGCACAGAATCACTGAGGTCACCATAATAGAATGTGACAGCTCCCCTTTTCAGTTTTATTTGGAGGTAAACCCAAAATTCTTGAGAAAGAGAATCAAGGGAACATGGAATTATCTAGTACAGCTCTACAAACAGCTGTTCAGGGTAAATATTTAATAAGATATGAGATACATCTCGCCAGGAATTGCAACTGCATCAGTCTCCAGAATAAACACTGGGTGACTACATTTGTACATGTTGTCACATAACAAATGACCAAGTCTGGGATGCATTTATACTGAAACATGATGTTTTAAATTTGTTAACTTATGGGAGAAGAATATTAATATAATTTACGTTGTTTCTGTTGTGTTTGCTCTAGTAGCTTAGTATAACTATTGTTACTAAGGATATGGTATTAGGGTTGTTTTTACTCTCTTCTCAATAGTGATGATTCTTAGTAATGTTTGATACAGATTAAGTGTGATAAACCAAGCTTGCTATATTGCTGGGATGAAACTGAAATATTTATTAGATCTATGGGGTTGTCTTTAAAGATGATGCATATGTAATGCACATGAAGGCTATTATAAATATTGATCTGATAACCTTGAAGTCAGTATTCCAGCTGTTATTACTGAATATATATATAAAAAAAAAAAAAAAGTCTCTGAGTGCTTAAAAATGTTTTTTTTTTGCAGGTTAATTGTGAATAGCTTGTATTTTATATAACCGTTAAAGAGAAAAGGAAACCATTCGACAGCTCAACATCTTATCCATACAATCCCTACAGTCCATTAGAATTCAGAGACTGTCTTTCACTAGGAAAGTCCCTTTACGCTTTCTCAAATTAAAAATCTCACGGCTGATCCCCTCCATCGCTCTGGCTTTCAGATATTGACCTTGTGGTGCTACAAAATGGCTTCTTCCTCACTGCGGGACCCCATAATGAGCCAATACAATGAGGCTTCAGTTCACTGCTCACCTCTCTTTGGTGTCTCTAGGGGTCTTTGTTGACGTTTGTCAGCCTTGGAGGAATTTGGGGGTTAGAATTCTGCCGTAGTCTTGCTGTAGAGTCAGACAACAACTTTTACTCCCAGACTAAAGCACGAATAGGGGGGGGGGGGAAC
>OMKK01030263.1:4964-17008 GCA_900302305.1 Polymixia japonica | reverse complement strand
GGGGGGGGGGAACTTAGTGAGAGATAAAAAGGCTTTCACCTTACAGGAACAAGAAAAATCAAAGGAGTGACTTGAATAAAGTCCACCATTTTGATTTCTAACCATTTTAACCACCATTTTGAATTCCAACAAAAGTGTACATTATTCTAAAGGAAGAGGCATATATGTAAGCTTGGTAAGAGCACCAAAATCTGAAATAAACCATTGCCATATTTAGGCCCTTAACCAATACACATGGTCTGATAAAACAATCCCTTGTGGTTTTAAACTAGGATGCATGTCTACATATAAACATGCGTTGCATCTTAATAGAGTGGGCATGTCATCAGGGTTATCATGTGGGAATCTCCATTCACTCTGTTTTGCTGAATATGGCCCACAACCACCAGAAGGCTCAACTAGAAATCAGGGCATCCAAGAACCAGCTTGCTCAGCAGTTGAGAAACCACAACAATCATAGGTTAAAGGGATGGCTGACCATCCTAGCTTTAAGTAGCCTGCTTGTCAGTTCATAAACTTCATTGTATCAGCAAAGACAGAACTGACTGGAAC
Source organism: Polymixia japonica (assembly GCA_900302305.1). Lineage (NCBI taxonomy): Eukaryota > Metazoa > Chordata > Actinopteri > Polymixiiformes > Polymixiidae > Polymixia > Polymixia japonica. The sequence goes on along the minus strand of OMKK01030263.1, from coordinate 16,456 downwards.
TGTGGACAGTGTTTACCACTTCTGCTGCCATAATAGTTATGAGATGGTGTCATTTCTTTTTTTTGCCAGAGCTGCTCTTGTCAGCTGTATTTGCAGATGCCATTATGACCTGACATAAGCCCTGACCACAAATCCCTAACTCCCTAAGTAAACTGATGGGCAAAGCGTCTACAAATCACAGCACCAAACTTCCACAGGACATACCTTGGCTTTCCAGCCTTGTTGTTCAGCCTTGGCTGCTTGTTCAGCCCATCTATATTTCATCGATGAGCATTGACTTTTGGCAGTCAAAAAAAAAAAAATCAGAAAAAATCAGTTCTGCAGATAGTAAGTGATTTATTTTACATAAACGAACGTTGGGAGTAGGTAAACAAGTGAGACACAATGGCTGAAAAAACAGTTCTATCTTTAGAAACTAAATCTGCAACTATTGCAAAGAAGAAATGTGCATCGGCCGGAGGAAATATAACTTTTTTAAAAAGACAGCGACCATTGGCATGGACAGACACAGTGACTGCAAACACTCAATGGCTGTGACAATTTATGGATTGTCACTTTAAACATGATTCGGTCAGTAGTTTTACAATGTGTCCACGTGGAAAGGAAATCTATTTTGTTCTAAAGAGGTTACAGTAAGCACGCTTAATTGGTGATACACCTTAGATATGAGTTATCATGACAGTTACCTCGTAATAATGTTCATCTGTCTTCAAGTCAGTCTAGGAGTCTTCTTCAGAATTGGTCTTTATTCTATTGTATTTTATTCCATACATCATTACAAGAACTGAAGTATGTACTCTGGTATGTTGGGCGTGTACTCAGTGTGTTTGGTTATATATTTATTCTATCTTGTCTGTCTTTAATTTTACTAGAGTGAAGCCAAAGGCAAATGTCCACATATGTGGAGAATCAAGTTTCTATTCTATTCCACTGTAAATCAGCATTGGCATACACACGTCTTCATTTTGGCCATCATAAGTGCTCTCTTGTAGACTTTAGTCACCAGGGGTGAGAAAGATGACAAACATGTTTTGTTTTTTTTAATCGGTGAGCTATAATGGAATATTGAAAAACATTACATTTGCTGATATGATAACTAGTGTGGCAACCAATCAGCTAATTCCATCTGTTTTTATTGTATTTTAATTATTCTGATATGTATTATTCTCATATTTCATTATCATTTTTATTTTCATGTTCACAGAGAAGACCCTCCCAAATAGTATTGCTAGCTTATAGGTTTGTCCCATGTAGCATTCCAAATAACCCATATAAGTATAAGTGCTATTAATTTTTTTTTGTTTTGGGGGGTGCAGATAACGAAAATCTGGTAAAGATACAGAGATACATTTGTGCTAATTCAGCCTCTATAGCTAAAATGGCGCTGTGGAGCAGTGATGGGTTCTCGTCTTGTGCTCATTGCAGTTCGCGCGTGTCAGTGCGTGTGCGTGTGGAGGCGACGGACTGACGCGGGTCCGTCATGCAGCCCCAACACACATCCAGGTGAAGGATGAGCAAACAGCTTGGGGGAAATAGCAACCTAAATCTTGCTTTGGAAAAGTAGAGCCTCTGTTACACAATGAGGCAAAACTGGGATTCAGTTCATAGATTAGCTCTATGTAAGAACTACTTTGACCATCAAAACAAACATATTCACAGAGATCCTGTTCAGCCTTTCTAACTGTAGGCAAGGCCATTAGTTCTTGTACACCAATTATAAGTACATCCTATAAACTGCTTTGAAAGGCTACTATAATCAGTGAGGTGAAATCTTAATGACCCTACTACAAAAAGGAAGAAACTGGACTACTACTAGTAGGTTTTGTATTTTTCCACATCCAAACAGATTGACATATGCCTTAATATCGGGAATTCAAGTGTGTGACAGTTTAAATACATATTTGAAATGAACGTTAGTGTGTATTATTTCACATTGGATATAGCATGGAGGACCATAATGGAATGAGAAATAAAATAAATGATGATGACTAAGCCTATGAAATACGCTCATATTGCCGGCTATTTAAGAAGTATTTTATAATCAATTTCCATGTATAACAGTTTATCCACACTGAAAATGTTGTACTAAACTGGTGGTTCATAGTTTTCAAGAGGAAAAACAGCAGATCTGCAATCAGCCTATCTTTTTTCCTCCTTTATATATGCTACAGTCTATGGGTCACCCAATCCTGTTTGGTGTAGCAAGCTGTTTTCGGATCAGGGAACTTCTCACCCACAATGCATCATCACTGCAATTACACAGCTCTGCCATGTTTGTGCTTTGGTCGTGGATGGATAGCACTACAGCAGCCAACTAGTTAGCTTTGACGTTTTGATTCCATTTGAAAGCAAACTACTAACAAATCCCAATGCATCCTCCAGTTTTATAATCAGACTCATCGTGGAAAACGTTTAGCACCATGGCAGCCAATGCACAGGGTATGTAAAGCCATTGTCGATCATTCCAGGTTGCTAGCCAAAAATCGGGCTAACGCTAACAATAAGTGCAGCTACAGTCTAGGCCACACACACACACACACAGTACTGGCCCTGGCTAGCAGGCTAGCTGGCTAACCACATTAACACGACAAACGACGAGATACGCCCGGCTTTGTTTAGCTAGACAGATAACATGAGATATTTTACCGTCGCGTTTATTGCAGTTAACGTTAGTTGGATTGATTTACTACCTGTTCGCAAAGTAACCGTTTACTTTTTTCACGGGTAATATATTCCAGGTTGCTATTGTCGGGACGCCGCCACGATCCCAGCTGAAGATGATATGCTAGCTTGCTAGCTCCCGTTAGCTAACAGGTCGTGTCATAACCCGGGCTAGGCTAGTTTAGTTAGCCTACTTTGCTTTGGTAAAACATACATTGAAATGTTCCCTGCGTGCATGATGGGATCGTTTTTTTAAGCACGGTTGGCCAAATTAATCAGCACAGTTTAAATGTGACCGCAACCATTTCCCCCCAAAGTGTCAGATTATTAATTTACGATTACGATTGGATTGGGAGGCAAAATACTGTCTGCGATGCTGTTGTCGTGTTTGGGCCCAAATTAAGCGGCAGGATTCGAGAGAGAGGTCTGTTTAGATTCAGTTAAAAGTACATTAGCCAAAAAGTAGGGAGTAATGTGCCGTAATTAAATATTCCTTATGAAATATATATGTAAATGAGCAAATACATTGTTCAATAATAAAATAATTTTCAACCACTATTATGAAATATTACTTTATGATGATCATTTCCACAATATCGTGATTACCTTTTATTTAATTTAAAGAAAAATCTTTTTAAAACCCCATAATGGACATTTCCTGAATGACACATTTCTGACCGGTTCTTTTTTCCCCACATCTCCATTTTTATTTCATAATGACACTTTTCACTGACAGATGTGGTCATCTGTCAGTCAACACACAAGGGACAGGATTAGTAATTTTCATTGGTTGCTCACAGATTAAGACCAAAGCAACAGCACAATGCTGTCTTTCTCTTACCCGTTGGCTCTGGAGTCAAATACTTCCATAGGTACACACCAGAGGTAAGAACGTGTCACCTGAGTTAATCTGGATATAGGGGGAGTGAAATTATTATAGTTATAGCAAAACAGAATTCAAAGAAGACAGTCGCTAATTTGTTTGCTATTATGTTCTGTTGGATAGTTTAATTCATATCATATTTGTTAAACATTTTGAGATCATGAGCTGGTTGCAGCTATAAGATTTAACTTCAAAATGTCTAGTAAAGAAAATTATACTTTGTTGATTATCGACTCTTTATAAGTGTGCATATGATCATGTAGGTCATTGGAGTAAAGCATGGGAACAATAACGTTTCATACACTTTGTGAATAGCAAAACAGTTAAATTGCCCACAGAGTGAGACGCAGAGATTGTCAATCTCGATCACTCAGTGTGAAGTGGAGTGGACTTTGGACAGGGAGTGAAAAAAGGGCACAACTGCTCGTAACAACATTTGTCCATTGGCAGCTTCCCTATGAACTTGGTGTTAGATCGCTCTTAAACTACTGACAGTTTAACTGTTGACGTCTAAGACACCTATCCTCTTCAGCATTTCAAATTAATGTTCCAGTCGATTCAAGATAACATGAAAAATTATTACTCTCTCTTTGATCTGTCTGCCATGTTGGTTACTTCAATTGAGCCAGGAAAAATAATTGATTGCCAAGCATTTATCTACTGGAATCAGTAAAGTATTTTATCACTGTATGACTTTTCTTTGCTCGCACAATACTACTTTTCTTACAGAATAGCAGGTTTTTACTGAACAGAATGTAAAAATTGACTATAACTGTCTGTCAAACTCAGTCTATTGCCATGGGGCTGTCTATTAAAAGGTTTAATCTTGCAGTAGATGCCATCAAAAATAACACATTGAAATTCCAGATAATTGGACCTACCGTTTTTTTAAATTGTGTGCGTCAATACAGAATTGCCATAGGCAGAATTAAAATACATTTTATTTGCCACCCATCCTAATCACCTGTGATGGGAGTCAAAAGAAATTGTTTGTCATGAATATTGATTCTGTTTACCCACACTTTTAGTTACGATCACACATATATCTTATGACCCTTGACATGAGAGATATGATTAGAGTTGGAATGTAGACCTATAATAACTCTAAAATTGTACTACTTGGGCATGTACTTTGGGATGTGGGATGCTGCCTCCTCTGTGTCCTCTATGTTGACATTTAAATGCTTTGCACAGTGGATGAAAAAAGTAATTACTTCAGATGATGTGGCTGCCATATTTATCCTCCCTGATCCTTTGTCTTGCATTTTGCCATCTAAGGCAACCTTCTCCCACCTCAACTTTAGAAGGGAATGTGTCCAAATCTGCCAGTTAACTGTAGGGTAATAAAAAATAAATAATCTCCGGACAACGGGATGTGTGCGGGACAAAGCCCATCTGATGCATAGGTATGGTCATTTGTCTTTGTACCTCTGACCTAGTCTTATAGCTTGGAATCCATAGATTGCGTGCAGGATGTGCCTAGGATAGCAGACATAACAGAGATAACCAAACCAACTTGTGTTGTCTGGAGAATGGAAAACCAAAGCAACATTCCAACGCTTATGGGAAGAGATTACATAATGGGCTGACTGACCTTGGCCAGGCATAGAAAGTGAATGCTTGTTGGCATGCCCCCTCTCTCTGGTTGCATCAAGGCCGTTGTCTGGTGCCCGGTTCTACACCATCTACCACCTACAAGAGTCATGTCAGCCTGGATGTTTTTTTATGAACTGGAAATCCTTGAGTTGTGCTGTGGATTAGACCGATACCACAGAATGTCAATCCAGGAAGCTTGCGTCTTTTATCAACATGCTTCATTTGCAGGAATCGGAAACTATAGTTAAAACTCTCTTTCTGTTGCAGATGAGGACTTTGATGAGTACGACAAGCCGGGTGCTGAGAGGTCACGCAGGAGAAGGGGTGACGACGATTTGGAGAGGTATTTGATGCTTGGTGTGGCACATTTGTTCAGGGTGCCATCATTAGTTTTGTGCGTTTGCAGTACAACAGGGTTCAGACATTTAGGTTTCTCTTCTTTTCTAGGCCACCTTTATTTCCTTTTTGCTAGACAGGTGAAACATGTTCCTTTTATGGAAAAGCTAGTATTCTTAGAATCAACTGTCCACTTTATTGAAACAATGCTTACATTTCAGAATATGATGATTTGGGTCAAATACATTTTGTTGATCAGTTTGTGAGTAATGTGAATGCTGATTCCAGCAAAGTCCACAATAGCAGCTGTTAGCAGGATAACATGCAGCACATTGGACCTGACTCTTAATATTTGATGTTTTGATTTATTGACAAAAGGTACCATAGATAATTATGTTTCTCTTTGCCCTTGGGCAAATGTGGTACTTCCCACTTGGAAGGAAGTAGAAATAACAGCTTCTCTGTCTAATAATCTGCTTCATTCTTTAATTTAGGAGCAAATGTCTTTTTCACTCGCCATTATCTGAAGAAAATCTTGGTTTTGTGCTTAAAATCAATATCCTTTGGTGTGTCAACTAACCCGGTGTTGATAGGCGGAAGTATTACTACCCTTCTGTCTTTGCTTGGATTCTTTATGGCTTGAGGCGTCATGTCTTATGATTGTAGCCAAATAAAAATGTCTTGCACAAAACCCGATCAAAATGATCCTATCGCAGCATTTGGATAGCATTATGACCCCCTAAAAAAAAGATACATTTGTATTTCATATTATATTTAAACTACCACTGCTAAGTTATTTACTTGTTATAAGGTCACAGAAAAAACATGTTCAAAGTTTGATTTGCATTGTTTGTTGAGCCCACAGGCTCTTGTGTTCTGAGTTGGACATAAGGTTATTTTCTAGCAAATTCTTTCGTTCTTTAAGCCTTTCTTTCAGAGCTAAAATATTTGACCAATTAATGTCAATATTGAACTGCTGTCAAATAAACAGCAATTCTGTTGTGGGTGTCCAGTTCCAGTTTATTAAAATAACACCGTAGTCAAAAAGTTGTTAATTTTTCCCCAGTGGACTCTTATTTTGAAAAACCAGGATTGGAGGTCAGTTCAGGTTTGCTGCTTGATAAATAATGATTCTACATAGTCATGGAGGCTAATTTAAAAGCAACTGACAGATAGGACAACTATGTTCCAAACTAGTGGATATCTTGAAAAGTTAATACCTATTTGCAAACAGAAACCTCTTTGTGGGGCTCACACCGCAGACACACTACATCTACCACTAGTGTGGTAGAAAATAACTGATATGTTTAAGGTTAATTATAATATAACTGTAGAATAATAATTCATATGGTCTGATATACCTTGACTTCACATAGGCCATGTGTAGGGCATGTGTGTCCTATCGATGGGTTGGAACATGCTGACCAATAGTGTTGGGAGAAAGCCAATCCTAGTGACCTTTACGAGTTAAGTTATATTTGAAACACTGGAGTCGTATGGTATGCTGTGTCCAATAGAAAAATGGTAAACAAGTCAATGGCAGAGGAAAGGCCTCTTAGAGCTTGAACTTGAGATATAGATAAGAGAGAAGTTCCTAAAATGGAGAATGGCATGCAAAAGATACCATTACTAGAGTGCCTGAATGAGGATAAAAGGGACAGCCTTCTTGTGGTCAGTTGGCTCGCTTGACTCAACTGAACCCTTGAAGCCTTTGTTGAGTTAAAGAAGACTTCAATACCTTGACTTCAATTCCAATCTCTTTCTTTTATTTTGTTAAAGTTATAGTCCGAAATTTTCCACTACACTAGCAGCCATTCAACATCTGTATTAAAAATACTTAGATCTAATGTTAACAAGTGCCTGTTTTAAGGAACAGCAAATCCTTAACTGTTTTTAAGAATGTACCATGACCACACAATATAAAACCACTTCTGACAAATGATGTGGAAATGCCACCAAACTCTTTTACAAAAATGTTTTGAGTACAGAAATTGAAATTTTGATAACTAGAGTTATCTCAAGGTACCAGAGTTGTCTCACTGCAAGTGGATTTTTGTATACAAGATTAATCAAAATTGTTCAAATAACAATTCACATAAACAAAATCTACATTCTTGTGTTCAGATAGCCAATATATGTTAATATTGATGATTATAATAATGGCAATTGCCATTTGTACGTCTTGATTAATTTGTTTTACAAGGAAGGAAAAGAATCTTCTGACAATAATACATACGTTCATATGTATTATTTGTGAATAAGGTCCACTGATCTTAACTGCACCCTGGTCTGGCTTTATTGAAGCACTCTACCCACCTACATTTCCCCAGATGGTCCAGGATTCGAATTGTTGACCTTCTTGGTCACAAGCTTGCCTCTCTAGCCTGTATCAGAGTCATCACGCTAGCAGTTTTCAAAAGTCTTCTGTTTCCTACAGAATATTGAGCTGAGCACAGTTGGAATGTTTCCTAACAGCAGTTTGGTTTTGCTGCTCCGTGTTTTAGGCATCAGTATCTATTAAGAAAACTTAAAGCCTACCAGTCAACCTATTGATGAGTGCTTGGAGATGGATGTGATAGTTGGATTGAGAGTATCACACAAAGTATTATACTAATAATGTTTGGTGAATAGATACAACACACTGGCTCTGGCTTTGCTAACCTTTTATTGGTTTTCTCTTCTCCTTAACAAGTGATCTAGAAGAAGATTTGTTGGACGAGGATTGGCTGTCAGGTAAAAAGGTAAAAAAAACAAATCTTCCTAGTTGTTGTGTTCACTCTGCATCCACACCAACAAATGTTTGTTTTTTTCCCCCCAATACTTAGACCGAGGAAATAGGCAATATTTAACAGTATTCAATACTTTGAGATTGTAGAATATTTAGATTATAGAAGTGGCCTTGTGGCAGGTGGCTCCTCCGCAGGGGGATTTATTGATGTGAACCAGGAGGAAGTACTGTGCACAAAAAAGAACTGCCTTAACCTGCCCAGATTGCCTTCACCACATGGGAATAAAGCATCCTTTTGGGTTGCAGGAGATCCCCTGCCCCCATCCCCAACACACACGCGCGCACATATGTACTGTATACACACACACACACACCTTAAAAAGTAAATACATTTGCACTACTGCAGCCCATGCTATCTTGAAGCCCGTGCTTGAAAAAAATAAATGAAGAATTTCCAGATTGGATTGAACCGAGTCCTGCTTTCTTTTCTAGAATCCCTCAGAAGCGTCAGATGAAGAGCTGAACGATGATCTTCTACAAAGTGACAACGACGAAGACGTAAGGTAAGATGACTGTATCCCTGCTGTAAGGTCAGGTTTATGACGGGCAAACTGTTTTAATTGTCAAGCTGACAAAAAGCGCGTACCAGATTGTAGCAATATTGTAGCGACAAACTTTATTTTGGTTTCATCGGAAATTAAATCGCTTATAGAAAAAAATATATTGGGGTTTTAAAAAAAAAAAATTTGTTTTGTTTTTCAGTGGCCAGGATGTGAGCTTCAATGCCACGTTCAGCTTGGGCGCTTCCTACGATCAGCAGGTGAACCCAGAGGAAGCCGACTACACAGATGACATAGTGAACCTGGGTACAGAGGCCTACGAGGAAGGGGATGTAGAGGAGGGGGGCTACCAGCAAGAGGGCGAAGAGGAGTACACAGAGGAATACAGCCAGGCCCACGACACAGAGATGCCTGAAGACCAAATGGAATACACCGGAGACCTAGCCGAGGGCGATGAAGGCTACCAGGATGAAGTTTTAGACATCCAAATCAATGAGCCCATAGATGGTGAATTTCAAGTGAGTCCTCACACTCGGCCAAACGCAAACAAACAAACACACACACACACTCTCGCCTCCTCCTCCTCCTCCCTTCCCCGTCGAACTCTATTGTGTCCCTGAGATAATGTCAGTTTTGGGGATGGCGGGGATTGAAACCTATTCACGGGAAGGAGATGTATGGCGGCGGCGGGAGGGGAGGATTAGATTCATTATCACTTCCCGCCAGTTAATTTCTCCGTCTTGCTGACAAAGTTTGCGTTGACAGCTTGTTCGGCGCGAGGCAATGCCCCGCTGTCGCCTCCAAATCCCTGTGCCATTGTGACCTTGGGCCCCGTGTCTTTGGGGGCGGGGAGGGAGTAGGAGGCGGCTTTGTGTTGGGGGCGAGATGTGCTGCCAATCGACGGAGGTTAATGTGAGGGCCCTTTTTTATCTCTGGGCTTTAGACTGGATCTGATAAAGTCTCGCGCAGGTGAAAAGATTATTGACCTTCCCGAGGACACCCCATACAGTTTTCTAATGATTGATGCGAGTTTCCCCCCCTTTCATTCGGCTGCCTTCCCTCTTAGCCCGGACTAAGAGGATCAAAGATAAGGAGCGATCCACGTGCGAATGTCCGTTCTGGTCCATTTACCGAGGCGCGATGGCGTTTGACACCTGACAAAGATGTATTAGTCTACCTCCTCTTTTTTTTTTTTTTTTTTTTTTTCTCCATACGGAGATAAGATGTTGACCTTCTTACTTGGGGGGTGCGCTACACCATGCAGTGCTTATTTCGGATTGTGGCGAAACGTCTGCAGGTGTGGACGCGCGTTTGTGTTCTTCTGTGTGATAACTGTGTTTACAAGGTTACTAAACTGCCCAGGCTTGACATTTGTGTTTGCTGTGGTATTCATGCAGAGGTAATATGTGGAACAGTTTAAAGGATTAAGCTGTTGTGTCCCCTTGGGGCGGCCTGTCCATCCATCTCGTTTGCTTAGAGGGGTATTTTTCTGCATTAATATGTGTTGTTGGCTGGCAGGTTAATGGAGCGCAACACCAAACACCATTCTCTGACCTACACGCTGACCTTATTTAGCTATGAACTTCTGTTGTTCGAGCGGGAACGGCATATTTGACTTATTAGCCGCTCCTCTATCCTACTAACGCGTCACTGAGCGCACGCAGGATTTAGGTTGTCGGGTTGCCAGGATGACATGGCTAGACGACGAGCGGATCGAGACTTGGCTTTTCGGAGGCAGCGATCGTGACGTGATTCAGGCTGAAATCTCGCTGCGGAGTTGCAGGAGCCGACTTGTCATCTCCCCGGGTGCGTCGCGTCTGTCTGTGATGTTGTTGGCACTGAGTCATGAACCTACAGCGGGGCCAATAAAAGGAGTGATTTGTGAAAGAATCAGTTGATGATATTTTCACCATCATTGAACCGGAGAGGAGTGTTTTTATCTACCCTCGTATTCCTGTATCATGTCAAACATTTACATCTCATTGAATTTCAAATGCTGCCAGGAATAGTAATGAAGCCTGCTCCCACTGTTATGGTAATTCGGGGAAGGGCCGCCCCAAATCCCCTTCATAACATTTCAATGTTTTCCTTTATGCTCGGTATGAATTACTTTAATAAACAAGGTTGAATTTCCAGTTCTCTTAAGCCCAGCATATAAACATTAGATCTAGGTAAAAAAAAACAAAAAACAACAACATTTATTTAGCAGCCAAACCTTAAACAACATTATTCAATACTTTAATTTTGATAGAATTTACTACTTGATTTCAATTGATGTGAACCCACTTTATTTCTCTTATGCTAATGCTTATGCATGTGTGTATTTGTCATTCCTATTGCTAGTTTTTAAAGTAGTTGGAACGCTGGGTTGACAGCCACTATGTGTCTTGGAGCGCAATTTAAAATATGAATGACCATTGCTAGGTCTCATCAGATCTTTGGCATACTGATGTTATCCTGGATGTTTTCCATCTGTTGTCGTAAGGACGATGAATTCTCAACGCCCTACGCTGCTGAGCCGCTCGACGAGCAGGGGGTCCAGCAGGAGGAGGCCCCCGGGGAGGAGGGGGTGATGGGGGGAGTGCTGCAGCAACAGCAGCAGGAGGAGGAGGAGGAGGAGGAAGACGGCACCGCCGGAGGCTCCCAGGTGCTCGACGCGGAGGAGGTAAGGCTGTGACCTCTCCATCTCCCAGTCTGGCTGAAACTTCCTGTTGCAGCTGTACGCTGA
>OMKK01030260.1:0-10426 GCA_900302305.1 Polymixia japonica | reverse complement strand
CTACCCTTTGGCTACGGTCCACTTTGGGGCCCCCAGGCGCTGCTCCCCTAGCAGGACTAGACAGGTGCAGCGGGCTGCAGACGCAGTACCTCCACGCCAGCCGCTCTCCTCACCCTCTCCGTTTACACTCTCGCCTGATCCACTTAGATTCAAATGGCACTTTCCGAAATCTGTAAGCGCTGCTCGGCCAGATAAAATTCGCAAGACGTTCTAGCGTGGCACCGGGGGGTTTGTGAGGTGATGAAGTTGAGCTGTCGGTGGCATGAGATGGTTCCACTTTATAGGAGCTCGGCGTGGATCCCCTGGAGGGGGGATAAGATGGGGGAATTTTGTCGGAGGTTATCCTTAAATGATCCTTATCACGCTAGCTTCTTACTATTTGTCAGTTAAAAAAAAAAAAAGTATGTCGTACGGACAATCTGGCAGTTGCGTGCCGAATAAAGATCTCTCATCGCAGTCTTTGCGTGCGTTTGCATGTAAACAATACCGTCATAGTTTATTATTTTGATTTTGATCTCTCGTCGTCGACTCGGAGCTTCACTGAAAACCGAGTTGCATTTGTTTGGTCTAGAGAAATGTTCATTTAATGGCACAATGACATAAATGCTTCCAGAATCACTGTGGTGGAGGACATCCATCTTGGGACGAACAGCGTGCAGCAGTACACCGAGGTCCATGAATCACTGCTCAGTTAGGTGGGAGAGTAACAGAGCCTTATGTAATTTGTCCAATGTGCAGAAAAAAAACTAACTGTCCTGCCAAAACCCTCATCAATCATAACATGAATTTTGGATTTGAACAGATATCCAAGCTACATACAGTAGCTAAAATGATAAATAATATTATTCTGTTTTTCTGTACGACGTCATAACAGCAGCCAGTGATCACCGTGGGTCAACGTGGGGACGTCCCTACTATACTGTGAGTGAATGAATAGCTTATAAAACAGGATTGGCAACATTGGCTTCCCACTTTCTTTGAGGGTCTGGTGGAGCAAGTGGCACATGAATTAAAACCGGTGACAAGCGGAGGCCGGAGTCGTCTCCCACAGTCTACTTTTAGAAAGTGCAAGTCAAGGTTTTAGATTTCAGTATCTGCTCTTGAGTGAATGGGTTTTCCAGCTTGCCAATTAGATGTGCAATTTGAAAACTTGTTGCCAAGGGTTTGGAGATCTGTTGTCTGTGCTGGACGGACCTTTCGGTTCGTGCATGTGATCGCCTTGTCATTTGAATGGGTAGGGCAATGCCCGTTGTTTCTACACAAAAAAAAAAAAAAAAATCAAAACATCATCGAGCTACAGAAAGAACCGGACACTTGACAGTTCATACTTCATACTTTTGATAGAGACATTTGAAAAAAAATGAAGATATATCAAGAGCTGCCTTTGAAAGTGATCCTTTCCCCTAATGCAGCCAAACTGCAGGCTCCCACAGTTGATGAGGAGCAAGCAGACCTCAGGAATGCAGCCTTGAAATGTTAGCCCGCTAGCGGAAGCTGGAGTGAGGGTGACATCGGGGGGCTGGTGTACCATTGTGGAGGTGTGTGTATATGTGTATGTGTGGAGAGGAGCTAGGGGGGGAAGCTGTCACATGTAATCACTTCCTGCCTCTGCCCCCTTGGGAAATCTGTCACCTTGCAGCGCCTTTAAACATCTTCCGTTTAATTTGAGTTCGTAGCTGAATACCTCCTGACCAGCCCCAGCGGAGGAACTTATTAATACCCCGCAGACGGAACTGGCTCCTCGGTGCGGGTCCACTTGAGCCCAGCCACCTGGTGAGATAGCAGGCAAGCACCGGGGGCCAAGCTTCGCTTTGGGAAGTAAACACTGACCCAGGAAAGGAAAGGATCCCATTTTCACACCAGACTGATTTCAGGAGGGTTGCAATTCGCCAGAACTGTGTGCAAACTTAAGAGTGAGGATGAGGGTAGAGCAACCAAGAACAAAGTGCTCCAGCTATTCGCCCCAAACAGGGGAAAGATCAAGACCATCTTTATGGGAACCAGAGATGATGACGTTCTAGTCTTGACGGGAATCACTTCAAACACCCATTAGTCACAGTTTCGTGGATTTTTTTAATGTCGCTGAAACGTTGTTGCGCGCTGCCTTCCTGGTAGAGGTGTGTAGCGGTTGTAGAGACCATCGATCCAAAAGGTTTCCAGTCGACGCATGTGGTTGCAGACTGCTCTGGATGGCGGCATCAAATACACGCAGACGTCGTCTCCTGCTACTGTACATCCACGTCTTTCTATGTCCACTTCATGCCATGTTCACACACACGCAGTATTCATGAGATTCAAGAAACTGATTAGCAAAATGGATCAGTGTGTACATAACACATTACAAACCTCGATCTGTTACAGCTGTTTACATTCACTTTTATTGTGTTAAAACTCGTTTTGGTATATCAGCTGCTTTTCTTTATACACATCTTTAAATTAAAAGGCAAAACATATACAGCTTCATCTTGAAAACCATGCAGCAGTGTAAACACAAGGTCTACTGAGATAAAGTCATACAACTACAACATGTCATTGTCAAATTCTGCAGTGACACTTAAATGTCATGTCAAAAAAAAAAAAAGAAAAAAAAAAAGGAATCATAAAATATTTTTTTGTTCGTTTCACTTCTTCAATCAGCAAAAAAATTTAACTTAACTTAGTGCTCATCATAGGCTGCACCCGGCTGGTAAATATGCACGACTAGGGTCGTTCAATGCGTGAATACAGAGGTTAAAACAATGGAGAAAATAAATAAATGATATGCTGTCCTGACAGAGAAACAAGAAGTTAAACAGGAAACGGAAGTGTATTCCCAGGCATGAGATTTCTACTGTATTTCGTCTTAGTACACACCCTAACCCCCGATATGTACTGTACATCCGTTTGGTCTGATTCCCAAAACTTGAAATGTTACAGGTCCTCCAACGCAGAAGAAACAGTGACTTCCTACCGGAGGAACGCAGCCCGCGACCAATTAAGCATCTCAACCGACTAGGCAACGACAGTAACTGTAAAAACAATGCTGAAAATGACATTTGACATCTTGAGACCTTTTTTTTAACACGCTGATCAGTGATCTGACATCAGGCAAAAAGGCTACCAATGTGAGGAGTTGGTTAGTTCGAGCTGTAGGTCATGGAGTGCATGGCCCATCCAAAGTACAGAGACCCCGCCCTTTTAACGCACCAAACTACAGAGAGACGTTACTAACGGCCACTCTCCGAGTCCGTCAAATTAGACACATCGTGCAAATGCGTTTACCCCCACAAACGCACCGTCTAGCCAATCCCTTGGCTACAACAGGGAAGACAATTCTATACTATGACAAAGCGGACTTGCGTCTCAGGGCACTGAATTTGAACTGTATTGTACGTAAGTCTTGCAATGCTGCAGCCAGCTCTCTAGAATACTAGGCCAAGTTAATAAAACCTGAGTATGGAAACGACTGAAACGACACACAAATATGATCTGCCTTCATCACTAATACATACAAACATAGCAGCTAAAAATAAACAAAAAAACTGGCTATACACGAGTCAGAAAGGCAATGGAGATCTATTCTTCAAACTGGACTAGGATCTAGGAACAGCCCTCCGTCTTCTGGATTGGTATCGTGGAGTAAGAGTTGTGCTGATCTAGGGTCAGCGCGAACTACCTCATTTATAATTACGATATATCATTTATAAAAAGAGGTTTAACCCGATTCTTGATCAGTTAGCTGGAGAATCTGACTTGATCAACACCTCGTCTCAACTGAACCATTTTAAGATTGAAGGAATAAACTTAAAACCGCTGAACTCTCACCGCCTTCTCGGCCAACTCCTGAAGATCAGGATACTCGGGCGACTCTGGAAATAGGTATTTTATACACGTGGACGTCAGGACTTCCGCCCTGCGTTTGTGTGGGACGGCCTAATGGGTCGAAATCCCGTAGCGCCTCTCAACCCGAGCTGAAATTTCAATTCAGATATTGGATGATGGCCGATATTAGACATTTCAACGTCAATTCTTGAGCTGAAAATGCAATTTCTCTTACCGTCTCTTATTAACTTGTGACTTAACTTGTGACTTAACTTGTGACTTAACTTGTGACTTAACTTGTGACTTAACTTGTGACGTGATCTCAGCCTCGCAGAGCACTAAAAGTGGCACTCGTCTTCTCCTCCCTTTTCTGTCCTTTTACATCAGTGGATCACTAAGGCACCGGTGCATACAGTCCTGCAGATAAACACGTGATCTGTGCACTACCCGTACCCACCAGGATCCCCTACCGCCAAACACATACCCCTCACAAAAATAAAACAAAAACGTGAAAGAAATGCATTTCCTCTCAATCATCAAACCTTTTAACATTAATTAAATTAGAAATAAAACTCGACATTAATTTCTTTTTTTTTTCTCTGTACAAGCATCAGGAAGAATATGCCTTTTGTTAAAAACTATTTCTTCTGGGGGTTTCCGACCCCTCCTCCCACCTCCCGTACTCAAGAGCGATCACTTGATGTCTTTCTTGTTGAGTTGGAAGAGATCCAGAATGTCCAGCATGGCCTGTCTGATGTTACCGCCGAAACGATGGGAGTCCTGGGAAGAGACCAACACAGAGGAAACGCAGACGGGAAGGAGCGTGAAGGAGCGTCGTGAAGGTAAAACCACGGACGGATGAGGAAAAAAAAACAATGAACCGTCAGAACGTGAGAAGGAAAACTTGAAAAGATAGCTTACCGTTTCTGGGCTTGAGTGTTTGCTGGAGATGTGGAAGTTGATGAGGTTCTCGCCCACAATGATGTAGGACACACCGTAGCCGTCGTCAGCAACCTGGTTCACAACGGCGGGGCAAAAAGAAAAAACAAAGAGCAGACAGGTGAGGGGTCGTCTCTCGACGCTCAACGCCACGGGTTTAAAGTACTGACGGTAAAAAAAGGATGATTAGCTTTTGGAGCGGACATTAACTAACAAATCAAATGTCAACAGATAACACAAATAGCAACAATAAACATTGTTAAATCTGCATTCAGATAAGCGCTTTATGAATAAACTGCTTTACAAAAAGCCATAAAGACATGTTCAAAAGTTAAAAAAAAACAAAAAAAAAAAACACGTTCAGAAGTTAAGTGGTTAAGAAAACAACACCAGACGAGCCTAGTTCAGTCGGACCCTGGATACAGCCTACGCTAGCTAAGATTAATACCGCCACCTATAGCACGCTACGTCCTGTACACGTTTCAACATCGCGTTAGCTAGCCGACGCTCCTCAGACAGGGCATTCTGCGCTTTGGGTGCCCTGATGGCAAAGGTGCATTTGTCTGAAGTCTCGAGGCGAGGCTGCGGGCCGTTCTGAAGGGCCCTGCCAAAAGGATGTCAGGCTGCATTCCGGCTCAGATCGGACTAAAAAGATCTGCAAGTTAGCTAGTGCCAAGATGTAACCGTGCTTCAGTGATCAGTGAAATGGTAAAACCAACTCCCCTGTATTACAGTGTGAATTGTTCTGATTGGATAACTCACCGGACCAAAGCCGCCTCCAGAGGACACATACTCAGGGTGTTTGACCAGGTCAAACAGCTCGACCTGCTGCAGTGGGGTCTGACTGGTGGACAGCCTCCATGGTTCAGACAGGACCTACGCACAAACGCAATGCACAGGACTTTAGCCAATAGTCCCTTGTAACACATAGACTTGTGTCTGGATGTGAATGTTATGTTCCTAGTCTAGATCGTATTGTTCAACATTACTTTAATGCATTATTCAATTCAAATTGATCTATTAGCATGACTGCAGAAACAATCTTGCTAAAGCAGTTTACAAAATCTACAACTGGAAATTTCAAAACACAGAAGGATTCTAACAATTTTTACTTGATGATTATATAATATACTAGTTGTATATTAACAACTAGTCAGTACGTGTATAAGGTACAGCAGTAAGAATACATCAGGTCAACATCCCGGTCAATACTACACGTTACTAATAAAACAGATTAGTAGGGATAAACATTATCCCTTTAGATAAAAGTGTTATATCATTTATAATCAACACACATTAATAAATAGGCTATAACGATAAGAAGGGATATAAAACACAATCAGCAGCAACATGCAAATAATAAACAGCAAACAGAGGCTTTCTATTTGTAATAGGGATTTACTCAAGACTGTTTTTATGTGTAGAGGTAAGTAACCCTGATCCACGGCGGCCAGGCTCCGAGGCTTAGAGCAACGACGTCAGTGTTACAGAGATTTAATGTTGACTGGTACATACACGCAATGTAATGCCCAGGCTTCAACAACAGCTAGACGTCACCGGTACTTCTTGTAGTTTGAGATGCTGCCCCCTAGGGGGCATGAGAGGGATTTAAAGCAACAGGAACTAAAAATACCTATAGGAAGTCCCCAACGCAGGTAGCCTCCTGAACTCTAGAGAAGCTGTAACTGAACTGCTTATACAATATGTGCACCGCATTCAGCAGGATAAAATGACCTACTTGGACATTAATGACGTGTTGTGGTTGTGATATCTTTAGTAGCCCAAGTGACAACAAAGGCAATATTTAGTCTCGCGTGGACTAAACATTTTATCTAGCTATGATGGTACATTGGTTTTGTTTACACAGCACTACCGAGGGGTAAGTCGTGATCTCACAGCGGAGGTAACAAGTTTAGCTGACATGTTAACTAATCATTCATCAATACTTCAATCAGACCATCCCTACATAATAACTAGGTGAACGAATATCATCATTAACGAGGGAAAATAGATTTCGTCTGGATGCTAGGCTGAATAACCATTCACTTGGAGAGAGTTGGCTAAAATGGACAACGTTGCTGTGGAAGCCTATGCTTATTATACATTGTACTACATATATGAACTGTCTATGAGCGGTCTCTTTACCTTTAATCCCTTTAGCTAATCTTTAAATCAACTCTGAGACACTTAACCTCTGGTCTATCTTATTATCCAACTCACCGCAGCTGCGGGTTGCCTCAGCAACGAGTACAGATCAAGTCTTAATCCTCTATGTCATCCCCTGCTAACCCCCCCTGTGCATCCCTTTGTTTATCGTTCCTCTTAAGGCTGGTTTATACTTCAACATCAGAGCGTATGCCTTCATAGTAGCACGTTACGAAACCAGAACACACAGGAAATGGCTAAAATCCATTTCTATCCTTCGATACGACGAGTTTGTTATGTTCATATACCCGTCGTTCTCCGTTTCGGTTCCCCGTGTCTTGATGTCACGCTACCGGATATCGTGGTTACCACAGCGAGGCTCAACGCGAAGTTAGGATTTGGGAGGCGTGCATGTTGGCTACTTGAGCGACAATTACCCATAAACCCCTTCTCCTGTATGTACACATAGGCGTTGCCGTGTACCTTCGCTGAAGTATATCCCAGCCTTTACTGCTCTGTTACTGAAGAAACTCGAACTTTGATTCAACAACACTCTAAACAAAGAGAGGACCTCTTCTCCTCCGCCGCACATCGTTGGCGCAAATTGCGAAACTGCTTTTTTGACGGTACGACACAAATAAGAATCCCCGGCTCCGTACCTCCTTGAGGAAGGCAGACTCCTCTCCCAGGTACTTGGAGACCACGTAGAGACAGAAGAGGTGGCGGTCGATGCCCTTGCCTGTCATGGCCAGGCGGTACATGTTCTGGTGCTTCTCTGCTGCCTCCTTCAGCAGCCGCAGACGCTCCTCTCTCTGCACGGAGACGAGACAAGATGAGATGAAGGGAGGGGGAGAGAGAGGGAGAGAGAGAGAGAGAGAGAAGACGTGAGGAGTGACAGACAGAGATGGACACGAAAGGCAGAAGAAGAGAGGGAGTGAAGAGATGTATGGTTCGAGCGGGTAAGTAGGGAGACAGATGGAGAAAGACAAGAATATAGACATGAAGGGGAGAACGGAAGGAAACAGGAAACAGGAGATGTAACAGAAGATGGGTATAAAAAGTGTCGTAGCGGTTTTGCGTGGCGACCCTTCACTTCAAGCTGCGACACCATAACGGGTCTGGGTCTGCGTTCCAGGCAGACGCTACCTCGCTCCTCCTTACCGTCTCGTCTCTGATCATGGAGCGCACGAAGGCGCAGGTCTCCATCGTGCAGGAGCGCACCGTCTCCGTGCGACCCTCGCGGAACAGACGGGTCATGGACGCCTCGTACGTCAGGCAGAACTTTCCCTTGTCCTGTTGGAAGAGAACCGGGCGGCAGAGTTAACCCCACCGACGCTGAAAAACCCTAAAACACACCCCTCCGTGTTTACTGTGAGGGTACGGCCAGTTGGATTATAAATGTTTGATAACAAACTAATATATTCCACAAAGATAACTTAAGTACTGCAGGCTTACATTTACACTTACATTTAAGGTACTAAGCAATGAGTGCAGCATTACATGAGCTTACATTTCTAGATAATCAACACTGCAAGTAACCGACAGCAAGGAACGCAAGGCTCAGAGATAAGGTGCCTGAACCATAGATAACACTATATTCCTGTGACTCTAGAATAGAACAGAATTAGACAGACAGACAGACAGGCAGACAGATAAGGGCTAGGTTATGCTAGCTGCGTTTGTGTACCCTGTAGTGGGCCAGCTGCAGGGCGATCTGGATGAAGGCGTCAGGACTGGTGCGGCACTTCTTAATCAGGCCCTTGCCGAAGTCATTGAAGGGGAAGATGTGAGAGTCCACGTCGTCGGCCAGGGTCCTGGCCAGCGTCAGACAGCTCTGGATGACCTCCTGGCACTGGGGGCAGGAGCAGAGTTGAGTGTTATACAAATTATCATATTAGCAGATGGGAAGGTTGACAATATAATCCGTAAAATGCAACGGGGTGCTCATGAATACAAATTTGCACGAATGGTGCGATTAATTATCAGTTAAACCAACATGTTGCGTTACCACTTTCAAATTTTCAAATATATAAAACAAACCTACTACTGGTAACGCAGGAGTGCTTGAATGACAACGTTACAAAGGACAAGCCACGCACTACAGTCAAGCTTCCAGCAGAGGGCAGTCAAGGTCTACGAATAAGAATTGTCAGGATGCCTCAAGTCTCCAGACTAATGAGAAGCTTTCTGGTGGTCTTACCTCAGCAGGGATGTCCCACTGCAGCCTCTGGGGGCCGGGCAGGTTGGGGTGGGGTTCTCCACAGCAGTGGCCCTCCTCGCTGTATCCCAGCTTAACGGGATCCATGGAAAGCACATGCTGCAGCACAGAGAGAAACGTAGTCAAAATGATTTCATTCAACTCACAGTAAATATATAATATATTTGATGAAAATGACAAGAACCCCGTTTATTTTTGCTAATGTTTACTCGTTATGCCATAATTAGATCCGGCATTAAGGCATAAATGACCGATGTTTTTTAGACAAAAGCACAGCGTCGTACCTCCCACAGATGTCCGATGATCGGAGCATCTGCCCAGGAATGCTCAGCGTTAAGTCCCATGGTACCATTCTTAAAGACGATGAGGTTGAAGGATTTATCAAACCACCTGAGCAAAGAATAACAATGTGTTTATCTGGCTTATACCAAACGCTACTCTAGTAACGGCGCTGACCAGGCGTCCAAAACAAACATACCGGTCGTAGCACTTTCCATGGAGGAGGGACTTGGCGTAACTGTCCAGAGACTTGACTGGGTTGTCTGCTTCGTAGCGCTGCTCGGTGTCATCCAGGGTCACGAAGAAGGCCGCCTTCTCGATGGCGTCCAGAGAATGCTTGTTCTTACCGTTCTTGAAGTAGGTGTCGCGAGCCTTGGCCCACGGGGTCCTGCGAGATGTCAACAGTAACGCGAGTTACTACCTTTTTCAAGATACTATAACAGGTTTACAAAACAATGATTTTTATTTGAACAAATTGTTCTGTATTCCTTGTCTTCAACATTTACCGAGTCTTCGGTACCATAACCTTCCTGGCCCACAAAGTAACAGTGGTAACTGGCCACCTCCATCTCACAGCCCAG
This sequence comes from Polymixia japonica, assembly GCA_900302305.1. Taxonomy (NCBI): domain Eukaryota; kingdom Metazoa; phylum Chordata; class Actinopteri; order Polymixiiformes; family Polymixiidae; genus Polymixia; species Polymixia japonica. Next base: position 463 of record OMKK01030260.1, on the reverse strand, counting down.
ACTTGATCTCTACATCCCAGCTGACCTGCTCTGCTCTGAGTTCTGTCATCCTTGTGTTGCCGTGACAGCGGCCCTGCCCGCCCATGACTTCCTGGACCGAAAACCTGCGTCTTCGGGCTACACGCTCAACTCCATCTTCGCCAAAAACATCATTTATCTCTGGATTTGTATGAGGCTAATTACATTAATGGTGGCGCACAAAGGGTCTCTTTACGTTTCACACCTGATTTTGAAGCTACTCTGGGTACTCTGGGCTTGTTCTTAGTGAACTTCCTCTTTAAGAGATATTGTGTTATTACGGGGAGCCGCAGGTCTCTGCGAGGCCGCCTACCTCTCCCCTGCGGTGAGTGCAGCTAGTGCCTCCTCTCCCGGCAGAGGCTCAGTCTTGTCGGCCAGGATCCTCTCCATCTGCTGCTCAATCTCCCGTGGCAACAGCAACCGCCCGTCGTAGAACATCCACACC
>OMKK01030259.1:31696-85350 GCA_900302305.1 Polymixia japonica | reverse complement strand
AAGGTGTAATTTGTTTCAGGTTTTCATGCAGACCACGCACACGCGCACACGTCTGCATCCTACTCCATACAAACGCACACACACACACACACACACACACACCAACACACCATATTCTCAGCAGTTAACCGTGAAGACTCTTGACTCAGTCTGGTCTTGGCCTCGTTCTCCGCGAGTTGCTGCCTCTTCAGCTGGACATTCTCCTCCTCTAGCTCCTCTACTCTTCCTCGCAGCTCCCTCTTCTCTCCTCCCAACTCGTCGGCCTGCTGCTCAAAGTGCCTACGCAATAACACTAGTCAGGTCGACACAGGTCTGATCATCCCATTATCGAGAGGTCAATCAATTTCCGTGCCTTTTACCTGCGTTGTGAGCTCTCTTCTTCCAGCTTCTTTTGTAGAACGTTGGTGATCTCTTCTGTTTTTTCTTTCAGGTGAAATGACGACAAACATTTACGAGCACAGGTAATGACTACATGAAATGTGCACAGTAAAATTATTGCTGGACATAAATATGCAACAAGAGGTTGCTTACCCTACCTGCTAACTCTCTAGTCTGCTCCTCTACATGGGCCTCAAGCTCCTGCTTCTGTCTTTGCAGCTCTGAAACTTGCAATTTTAGCTCAGGTAAAACCTGTGGATTGTGTTAGATAAGGTAAAACAAAACGCATGTTTGCCACCACATCCTCCCCAGATATAAAAAAAATCACAAATCTAATTGCAAACTCAATAGCAGTCATGTCATACACCTACTGAGTTTTCACTAGTGAGCCTGGACACCTCTTGGCGAATGCTGTCAGTGACGTTACTTTTCTCCTGAAACAGCTTCTGTAGCTGGTTATTCTCATTCTGGAAGTGATCCAGTTTCAACGTTAAGCCCTCCACTTGGCTCTGATAGCTTTCCCGCTCCGCCCTCTGGTGGTGTTCGAGAACTCTGCAGTCAAAGGTGGAAGCATTCGTGTAAATCACCGGTGTCCAATCCTGCCATCTAGGGCCAAAAGTATGACGGTTTTCTTTTCAACTGAACACTACACCAGCAGATTTCACCGATTAGTTACCCCATCTCTAATTGAAGTTGTGCTATTAAGTGATGTACAGTTTAGTTGAAATAAAAACCAGCCTACTCCTGGCCCTTGCTGACACGTGATATGATAACGTGATATGATGTAAGTGGAAGGGTAGATGGGTGCAATGCTGATCACAGGGGTTAAGTAGGTCAGCACGGTGTATTATGACACGAGGAGTAAATTAGACCTGGTTGCTTTTTGGAGGCCATCAAACACAGTCAGCACATCTCCAACATCATAGATCTTGTCAGGATCATTTGGAGTTAACCTTCAGGGATACAAGGTACGAGTTAAAGAAAGCCATCGTAGCATCTAGAACAAGTAAGTGTGAAATTCGGAAGACCTAAATAGTTGGATTACCCCGAAAGAACTTCCTCTTCAGCCACGCCACCGAGAAGTTGTCTCGTAATCTCACTCACTTTGGCTACAGGAAAAAAGGTTAAAAGGTCGTTAGCAAAATAGTTTCAATTTGCGCGTTACCACGCAATTGGCTCAAAATCATAACTGAGAATCATAGATGAAAACACACAAAGGCCATACAGGTCACACACTAAAAAAAGTATACCTCTTGCTTGTTCTGACTGTTCCTTTATCTTTCTGTCCGTGTTACTTCTCTGGGTTTGCAGGTTGTGGAGCTCCTTCCGTAGCTCGGGTATGACCTTGACGTGCTTGGTGAGCTGGATGACCTGTTCCTGCAGTTCAGAGCTGACCTGGTCTCCGTCTTTTATCTGCCGCTGTAGACTCACCCTCTCCTCTTTCAGTCTCCTAATCTCTTCTTTCAGAGCTTCCACTTCTTTCTCGTGGTCTTCTCTCTGGATCTCGATGTTGTTCTCTGCAATTCTGACAAGAAACGGCCCGTCAACTGTCTAAACTATACCTGATGCGCACCGGTTAACTTTTGGTGGCAAAAAAATTGCCCTATGTTGAGACAAATAACATATCGTATTTGCATTGCTTACTTTCTTAGTCGTTCTTCCACTTCTTTCTCTTCCTGAAGATTTCTCTTTATTAGATCAAAGCTATCTATGAAAGTGTAAAAATACAGTACAAATTTGGAACATTTTACTATTATTCCTATAAAGACTAAGAGTAATAGTAGAGTAAGAATCTGGACATCCATTACCTTTAGCTTGTTTGGCGGAACCCTCAAAGATTTTCTCTAAGTCCTGCTTTTCAAGGGTCAGTGCATCCTTCTCCTTCTGAAGCTGGGCAATTGTCTTGGGGAAAAAAAAGAAAAAGAACCGTAGTTTTCTGTGAAACGCTGACATGTTCTACTTCATCAGCAGGCAAAAGGCGGTAAAGACAAGCACAGTACTGTAAGTGATAACTTAAGTTAAATTGAAAGCAATCCGTTTCCATAAGACTGACCAGGCTAGCATCTTCTTTCGCTTTCTTCTCTCTTGTCTCGATCGATGCCTTCTCATTGGCTGATTTCTCCAGCCGAGCCTCCAGACCATGAAGCCTATCCAGGCCTTGAGAATGTGAGCTGGCCAGGCTTGTCAGTCTTTCCATTAACCCGCGGTTCTCTTTGTTCTAATAGATAAAAAATAAAATAAAAAATTATTGCTTACAATAAAAGTGACTTTTTAAAATCCGCAACTGACTGTGTTTTTAATGTTTAAGGGGAGACGGTTCCAGAGTGGGGCTGATGACTGCAAAGGCAGTCTAGATTTCGGGACTACAAGAAGGCCTTGGTCAGAAGACCCGAGAGATCTTACTGTGGTAAAGAGACATAGTAGCTCTGATATATAAGGAGGAGCCAGCCTGTGAAGAGCCTTATAATCAATCCTGTTCTCTATTGGTAAGCAATGTAGAGAGGCGAGCACCGATGTAATGTGAGTCCTATGACAAGTTTTAGTAAGTCTTGCGGCAGTATTCTGGACCAACTGGAGCTGGGACACGGCAGAGCGACTAAGGTATGTGAAAACTGCATTGCAGTAATCCAAGCAAGAAGAAACAGAGACATGAAAGATTTCTTTCCAAATCTTGGGAAGGTTTCTTAGCTGGAACAAACAAAATTGAACCACTTTTTTTACATGCTGATCAGAGTTCATGTGTCGGTCTAAAATGCTTAATGTTTGTGGATAGTGGGCTGATACACTACTGTATTTTCTTTGAGGCAGTGTTGTTTTATCAGAGTTAAGTTGGAGGAAGTTGTGAGACATCCAGACCTTGGTAGCTGTTAAGCAGTCTTGAAGGAGGACAGCCTAGTGAGGTCATTTAGTTTGCATGAGAAATACAGCTGTGTATCATCATCATCATAGCAATGGTAAGAAATGCATTTGAAGCGACTAATTAAATGTCCTAGGGGAAGCATATATAAGGAAAACAGAATAGGACCAAGGATTGAACCCTGGGGCCAATCCACAAGCCAGCGGAGCGGATGATGAGACATAGTCACCAATGGACACAGAATTTTCTATCTGACAAATAGGAGGCAAACCAATCAAGTGCAGTCCCAGATACACCAACCCACTGCTAGTCTACTATGGAGAATGGAATGATCAATAGTGTCAAAAGCAGCACTGACGTTGAGCAGCAGCAGGATAGAACACTCCCCCACATCGCGTGCATTCAAATATTAGTAACCCTGAGAAGAGCAGTTTCAGTGCTGTGCCTTTGACAAAAGCCAGACCGGAATTTATCTAAAGTATTATTATTTTCAACCACTTGAAGGAGTGACTACTAAATACAAGTTAGCTGAAATACCTTTGGGAATATCCTTACCTGGTCTTCAATCTTTTTTCTGAGTTGCTGTACCCTGTAGGAAAGCTGAACATTAATCACCAACCGACGCATAGTCTGAAACCGCCGTCGAACCAGCCAGGCTCTGGCGTACTTCTGTAGGACCAAGGCTTTGTGTTCTTTCATCATCTAAGAGGAAATACAAAGATAGCAAGCCATATTTGGTGTTTACATTGTTGCCTTTCATCACTTACATGTTAAACTAAGGAATCAGGGATTGATAAATAACAGACCTTCTTGTATTGTTTGCGGGCAATCCATCCTCGTGTGAAGGCCTGGATGGTGATGGTGGCCAGGTGAACTAGCTGGTAGATCTGTCTCATGCGGTAGCCTCTCCAATATTTCTGGATGACCAGAGCCGCCCATCCCTGCTTAATTGCTGTAGCGCTCACTATTTTACTGAAGGAGTACAAACACAAGATTGAAATCTTGATGGCCGACTCCTGAAGGCTAGAGAAAATGGAAAAGTGGCACATAATTCCATAGGAAAAACAACAAAATTATTTGCGAATGGTGATGCCTCTCACCGGATTTGTCTCTTTCCACGGATGTACTGTTGGAGGACGATGGCTGCCTCTCTCATATGACGGTACTTTCTCCTCATTCTCCAGCCACGGACGTGCTTCTGGATGGTCACGCAGGCACCCCGGAGCCGGTCCAGACGCAGCTTCTCTAGATAAGCCACCTGTCCGGATCGGAAGAAGATCTTCGTCCGACCAAACTTGTACTGGTTGGAGTCCTTGAGGTTGAGACATGTGGCCAACACGGAGTGTTGGGACGCAGTTCAATGTTAATAATTGTCAACGCATGAATTAAGACACAGACTGTGCATTAAGCGCATTTGTGTCTGTGCATTAAGACAAAGAGAAAATGGGCTTACCTGAATCAACCTCTGCAGCACTGTCTTACATGTCTCTTTCTTGTCATTGAGGCCCAATTCCTGATGGGTCATCAGGACACTGTATCGGCTGTAAAACTCAATGTATGTCCACCTGTAAATAAAATGCATGTTAGCAAGTACAACATGAGCTCGTGGAGCTTGGGTGTAAGATTGTAAAATGGAATCTAATGATAGAAAAGACTACCTGGAGGGGTAGCTCTGCGCGCTGATATGGATAGTTTCAAGGACTCCGCAGGCTCGCAGCTGCTGCACTACCCTCCTGGAGTCATATCTCCAAAGACAAACAACACTCATTTAAAACACAGACGTGAATGCATGCACAGGGTTCAGGTAGGACAGAGTGGATCACGTTAAGAGCCATTTAACTGGTACTCACTGAAATGGGAGCTTTTCATCGTTAGGCTTGATGCAGCGCACATAGTGAGGGGTGGTGGCATTCAGCGTTTCCATCAGTAAGTAGAGAGACCTGCGGAACTACAAAACGACACAAGCTTCGTGAGAAAGATAGAATATGAACCGAGCTGCATTCCACACAGAAAAGGTAAATACAAGACGGTCGCTCAGGTTTTCAATCTCCAGTGAGCAGACAGAGTAAACATTTTCACCTTATCTCCAACAGAAGTCCTGAGTTGCTTATTGGCTGGTTTCACGCCAGGCCTGGCAGGCCTCACTTTGAAACCTTTGATGGTTAGAATGCTTTGGTCCTCCTCTTGAAAAAAGTTGGCCAGGACAGGAAACTGATAACAGATAAACAGGCGAAAATGTGTTAAAACGGGGAAAACAATTCTGCATGAGGTATATCATCTTTTAGGACACGGTAATATATAGTATGTTACCGTTATAATAACTAATGGGTTATACTGAGATATACAGTGTGAAAAGAGAGCGGGGTTTGAGAATACCTCGCTGACTCGCATAATTTCAACCAGTTCCTCACGGAGTGCATCTCTGTTTTTCTCAAGAAAACCTTTGCACTGGTATTCTACCTGTTAAAGAAAGAAGCTGCATGTCGTGAGAACAACAAAAAAAGGTATTTGCCAAAAAAAACAAAGGCATTACATTTTCTTTTAGCAATTTCAAGGATCCTTGTGCGGGCAATGATTGTCCAAGGGACCCCAGAATGCACCTTGTCTGCAAAGTGTTGAATCATAAAAGCCTCATTTGATAACTTGGGCTTCTCAAACAGCGGATTGGCGCCCAGGTAGTTGTACAGCTTTTGCAGCCAGTTCTGATCTGTGCCCTGAGGAAACTGTAAAATAAAAGAATACATTTAGGCACAGCACTCGATAAAAACAAACGTAAGAAACTATGGATAAAGAATGGAAACAAATATATTGTAAAAGTCTAAACCACGTTCAGTCAGTCTTACCAAACATTCTTCATCAAGCAGGTCAAGGACACCCATCTTAGCTTCAATGAGGTCAATGACAGGCTGGTTGTCATAGAAATCTATCAACGTCCATGGAATGTCCTCTTTCATGTACTCCTCTTGCTCCAGCTTGAACACATGCTGATTCAAAATGAGAAAAAAATGGGAATAAATTAAACCCCTGCAGCTGATACAAGGGTGTGTTTTGCAACAATGTGGGAAGACATACCAAGTTAAACTGTTGTTGAAGTTTTTCATTTGCATAGTTGATACAAAATTGTTCAAAGCTGTTGATGTCAAATGTTTCAAAGCTGAGGAAAAAAAACATCAAATTTGCATTAAAAATGGTGATGAAACAGAACACTATATACTATAAAAAAAGAGCGGAAGAACACATTGTCTTAATTGTCTTAAAAGTGTCTTAATTACCCGTAGATGTCCAGAACGCCTATGAAAGTGTGTTGCTTTCCTGGGACTTTGAGTGCCGTGTTTATCTTCTGGATTACACAGTCAAACAGATGGGCATAGATCTGCTTTGCCAGGGCGTCTCTGGCATTAACCGCCCGCTCCATGGGCACTGGCTTCACCACCGTCTCTGTGACCAGAGCAATCTTCCGATGACACAGCCAGCGAGACACTCCCTCCGCGTTCACACCCAACAGTTCACAGAAAGCTGCCAGATGTGGATCGCTGGACTGGAAGAGATATAATCGGGGGTTTTCATCTAAACAGATAACGGTTTTAAGATGTAAGCATGCCCACAAAATGCCAATATAAAGCTTGAGCAAGACTCACGCGAACTGATGATTGTTCGCCTCCAACATTTCTGATTTCTACGTTTCCCAAATGCAGAATCCCCGCTAAAACTTTAAAGACGTCCAGTTGAAACTCCTCCTTCATCCCTGTACGAGAGAAGGGAGGATGGCGGTGTCACATAAAAGTCATGTAGGTTACAGGAGGGACGTCAGGAGAACAGGTCTGATGTGAAAAGTGAACCTTACCCAACAGCGAAAAGGTCCTTTGTGTCTCTTGCATGTCTTTTTGGTCATCTACACCTTCGATTTTGGTCTCTCCACCCATGCGGGTGTACTGGAACCTATCTGCACTCACTACAGATTAAAGGGAAGTATGAAGTTGTTGTTAATAGGCATACACAAGATAGCATAAGCACACATACAGCAAGTGTATGACCCTGAAGGTGAGTCACTTTATAGTGTAACATTAATGCCATAGTCATGAGACAGTCCTGTTTCAAACCTTCCACAATAAACCTCCAGTACAAACACTCACACAGTCTTAGGCTCTTGAACTCTGGCAGGTCTGCACAGGAACACATCTGGTAGAATATGTGATAATTTCGCTCATTCTCTGCCTGAGGAGGACAAAATCCCATCACAGCGGATAAGGTATAACAATATTAATACCTATGACTATCATAAATATTGTAATTTAAAACAAATACCTGAAAAACCACTCTGGATTTCTCTAGGAGATATGTCCTCATATTCGCCCCGATGATCCGGTACTTCTTGTCAAAGCTGATCTCAGTGTATTTTCCAAATCGACTGCTGTTGTCATTCCTGGTTGTCTTTGCATTACCTATTGCCTGATAAAAAAATCATCTCAGGGTTTTAGGCGATCATGCAATTTATCACAAAGATATTCATTATCTTAATGGATGCACCGGGTGTATAAAGATGGCAGTCTACTAGTTTGATATCATTCCACCTCCATTTTTAAAACTTAATATTCATTCTTTCCAGTTTAGTGGAAATACTAGATGTGTTGCGTTTTGAGATGGATTAGGAAGATCCAGGAGGCTGCCATCTCGATGTACCTGGTCCAGTGAAGTCATACCTCTGTTATTGGATTGGATGCCAGAACCTTGTCTTCAACTCGTGTCTTGCTGCCCGATTTGCTTACTATGGCAAAGTACCTCATAACATATCGAGCAGACACTGTTTTACCTGCTCCAGACTCTCCACTGACAATGATAGACTGATTCTTGTGGTTTCTAGGAGAGAAATCGTATAGTACATTGTTATGACTACACTGTACACTTTTCCGTGACTATCTGAGCATTCATTGTTGGATTGATCCATTTCACCTGGCCATCTGTTTGTAAGCCTCTTCAGCTACTGCAAATATATGAGGGTCCATGTCTCCCATGTTCTGGCCTGAGTAGGCATGTATGACTGCATCGCCATAAATATGTAACTGTTTGTAGGGATTTACTGCCACCAATATAATACCTGAAAATGAGGAAATAACACAGCCTGAGCCAAGAGCACAAACTGTCTGAGACATACTACTCTTTGCTTGAACAGAGTAAAACCATTATAGAACTTTTCCTACAGTACCACAATAGGTATAGATGATTCTGGACTCCACAAAGCGGACTTTAAGGTTGTGCAGGACTGCAGGCTCATGGAGGTAGCTCAGGGCTGTGAGGTCATTCTCCCCTACTAAGATGTCAGGGTTGCGAAGGTGAGGGAGTTGTGGTTTTGCTGAGTCAATGGGGTAGTAGTTCTCCTTTAAAGTAACAGGTTATGCAAAAGAGCCGGTTAATTATTGGTTCTAATCAACATAAAGCCCTTGCAGCTATTTTGATCTGGATCATTAGCTTTTAGTTTTACATTCCCCACAAGTGGGGTTTTACTTACAGTGCCATCCTCAAGGAGTAATTCGAGAACATTATCTCCAAAGTGAAAGTCTCTCATAATCTCTGCTGATATCCATACATCCTGGGCATCTGGAATCCATACTCTGTTGTACTAAGCAGTTTGCAAGGGTGACAGATAAACACTTTAAACTCACTTTAACTGAGACAAACTGGCGATGTAATGCACTGCCGAATAAATAGGTGGGTGAACTGTTGAAAAAACAAATCTTTTTCTTATATCGAAATCCTAATTGCATGTATCAGTATCATAGCTCTCACCATAATTTATACAATGACTTTAGATCATTAAAATGTACAGCAACGTGAACAGTGCAGGTGTTTTCCTCAACTACACTGACGTGCTAACATCTGACGGGCTTTCCATATGTCTCAGTAAGAGTTAGAGTTTACTGAGCATACATTGCGCTTTGTAAGTATCTATTTACAGTAGGATTATTAATGTCAAAAACAGTGAACTCTCTTACCTCGGTGTACAGCTCCAACAGGGCCATATCTAAGCATAATTATTCCCTTCGGTCAGAATGTAATTTAACACTCAACACAACAATGTACTCCTCAGTTACCAACTAATTTCCTCCTCTTCTCCTCCCAGCGTAACACCGGTCCTCAAAGTTGCGCGACAAACAACGTGACCGCGCGTCGCCCACCTGTGCGTTGGACTTTGACTTCCTCGCCCCGCCCACCTATCTTGTGACAGCTGCTTGACAAAGTGGGTGTGCTCGTTTGATCAAGGATTGAGACAACAAAGGAAACAGGATACATTCCTCAGCCAGCTCACCATGTATAAAAGCATGTCATTCAGTGGTGGTAGGAAATTTGTCAAGTGTACAATATTTAGGTATTTACTCAATAAAAACAAATGTATATTAAAAAAAAAGTCAAATATTTTACACATTTTTATTCAATTAACCTGGCCAACACCATAAAGTGCATTACAGAAAATACTGCCAACACTGAAGTCACTTTTTATAATGAGTCACTCATACAGAGAATTCATGAGAAAATGAATGAGAAATTTACAGAAAATGAATGAGAAAGACAATGAATGATACTTAAAACCCCACATGATTGTAGGGCTTTTGATGATGTTTTTGAGCTGATGCATGAATCCTGGTGCTGCATGATAGCTTCCCACAATTATTGAAATCTAAAAATGTACAAGTAATTTGGGCAGAAAAGTCTATTTTCTAAGCAGAGCCAGAAGCAATTTCCCACATAATGTATGTTGTTTTGTGGTGTGACGTGGCTAGCCTAGACAGACAGTTTGTAAAGTTATAAAACCTTCCAAACCCACTACACCTGCCTCTGCGACTGGGCCAAACAGCCTTTCCATTTTGAGAACTGCACCTCTGCCACAACATTTAGAGAATTCAGCCCATGTTGCTTGGTTCAAATAACCTGTCACCGCTCTTTGCTTCCGTTCAGCGATTTTTGTCTAAAGATTAAAAAAACAGCCAGAAATAACTGGAATGGGTCTTTAAAGGTAATCGGGGGTTTTTTTTTAATAGTTTTTTTTAATAGTTTTGAGTCAGGTATATAAAGGTTGACCCTGAGGTTTCAGCAGAGGATGGGAGAATCCAAGGTGTGAGAGGCCTTTGGCCTAGACACGGGTGAGGAAGCCCAGTTTGAGACTAGCAGGGATCTGGATGGTCTCCAAGGCCACAGGGGAGGGTGTGAAGCGTAATGTGATGGGGAAGATGTTCTTGACATCCATCATTAACATTGGTGACTCAACCCTGTCTTTCAAAAGGGCCTAATGAGGGCAAAAAAAGGGAAAAATACTCAAAAATATGATTGATGATAAAATTATAATTATTAAGTCAGTATTGCACACTTAGACATATTGGCTACAAAACTTTCTGGCTACTCACTTGAATGGTTCTGATGAACGTCTGTGACACGCGCTCCTCAAATTCAATCACTGGGGTGTACAAGTTCAGTACTTTTACAATCTGAGTTGAGAGAAATCACAAACAGTCATTGAAATAGCAGTAGTATGTCACTAGGAGATAGTTATATCTCATTGATTCAGTGTTTCATTTTTCATTGATGACCCACCTGTGCAGTGGTAAGGGCGCTGCACATGGAGCAGATAGCTTGGGCATCTGCTTCAGTCTTCTTCTTGATCTGTAGGAGCTGTGCAGCCTGAACGAGAGGCTCTAGAGTCTCCTTGGCACCGCAGTCTGCCAGCTCCTTCTCTGCCAGCCACTCTTCCAATTGCCACACTTTGTATCTGCAGTCAGAGGCGATGGAGGAGGATATTAAGACTCAACCCCAGTCCACCCAGCCTCCCATTTGTTTTTTAAAATCACAATAATGCTTAAGATTAATACAAATATTTTAATTTCTATGACTGTTCTACTACCGAGAAACTACAGAGAAATACATTTATTAATTGGAATCAAATAGATGTCAAATACACAGTATGTCTAGCGCTATCCCTTTGAAGTCCTGTTGTCCTTGTACCATGTGTGGCGTCAATATGTCTGCTCTAACGTCAACGGTGAATCCCATTACATGCGTCACACTTGGCGATTCAAGTCAAAAATCAATTAAAGAAAGGTTTGCGAGTGTTCCCTCCAGTACCTGATTTGCAGGCCTTTGCTCCAGCAGCACATGTCTTTACGCAGCAACAGCTGGTTGACTGTGATCGCACAGATGATGTAGAACTGCTGCCGGACCACCTGCTTGATGAGGTCTGGGTCCATGCCATGCTGGCTCATGGTGGTGTGGAAAAGGCTGAGTTGCTGGAGGAGGGTTTCCACAGTAATGGCCTCCTCCTCTGGAAAGCTGGCGCTGCTCTTCCTCAGGCCTGTTGGTTTGGACCCCAGAACCCCATGGATTGTCTCATGCTCCAACATGCCTGCCACTACAAATTGGAAACAAATTAGCCACTGATTTTCAAGCTGTTCCATTATGGTCAAACTTCTGAAGAACACATCTCAGTGACGTACATGTTGATCAATGCAACCGCAGTGTGCATGTTGTCATACTTGAGGGTGATAGTGCTTATGTCCCCTCACCAATAAGGGGCTGCAGAATCTCCTCCATGCACTTGATGAACTGGTGGTAGATCTGGATTGCCAGGTCACCGAAAACCTGCTGGTACGGTGACAGATCAAAGCTGGAGAGGCAGTGCTCGTTCTGCCTAGGAGTGTTGTGCCCTGTGAAGATCTGTACAGACATCAATCAATCAATCAATCTTTATTTATATAGCATCTTTCAAACAAATAAAAAAAAACAATTCAAACAAAAGTGCTTTACAAGCAGTTGACAAAATGTAGGATGTTAAAAATGATGGGTAGTTAAGATAATAAAAGATAAATAACAAGAGAAACAAATAAAATTATGAAATACTACAGAAAATAAATAGATTATCGTAAAACAGTAAAATGTAAAAAAAAAAAATACAATAGGATAAAATAAATAATGATCAACAGTAAAATGTTGATAAAACAAAATAGAATAAAATAAATAATAATGATGATAATAAATTAAATAAGTATAATTAATAGAACACTACATAAAAGCCAGACTAAATAGATGGGTTTTTAGACTTGATATGACTTGCAGACGTCAAGGGTTCACAGCAGTACAGTACAGCAGTAATCATAGGACCAGCATCAATATCTTCTCAGGCTTACCTCCTCTCCACTATACTGCTTCAGACAGTGCAGAAACCGGCATGTGTTGGCCAGCCAGAAAGACACGGTTTCAAAGTCCTCCCCTCGTCTCTACGGGAACAGATTATCGTTTAAAAGATTATCGTTTTTAAACGTATCAGTCACTACTCTTGCACCAAGTCAAGTCACATGCCGCACCTTGATGACCCCTTTGATGCTGATGATAGTGGAGTTGAGCAGCGTGCTGGCTCTGAGCTCGTCATCCGCATAGTCAGCATAGCGTAAACACATGAAGATGATGTAAGCCGGCAGGCCAGGGATAAGGCTGACTGCCACGCCGCGGGGTTTCAGCTCTGAGGGAATCACAACATATCAGGCCATCAGAACAACATTAGAAATTACAGTTGCTCCATCAATGAAAAGCGTCTTACATACAATTTGGTTATAGTTGAGGAAATCGTTTGCTTCAACATACCTACAACCACCCTCTTTAACAGGACACTCTCGTCGCCATGCTTGTATTCCAGCATGCCTTGGAAGCCTTTCTCCTTGCGTGTGATATTAGCTGGACTGAGCATCTTTGAAGCCATACTCTGTTGCTGAGCAGCATCTAAACGGGTCCAAGACCACAAGGTTAAGACTAGAAGATTAAATACTGTGCAAGTAATATCTTTTTATGATTGAATGAACTTCATTAACTATTTTAACTTTTTCTTTATTTTATATGGCTGTTTAAACTAACTTAGGCCGTCTCATCATTTATTGCATTAATTTATTTATTGTATGAGTTAAGTGTCCGAGTTTCTTAAAAAGTGCTATGTAAATAAAATGTATTATTTATTATTCGTATTATCTAGGGTATATATATGTACATTTCACATTACAATGCAATTACCTTCCAATTCTTTGAGTTTAAGCAGTTTTTTCAACTTGCGTATGGTCTTGTCCTGTTTCTCTTGTTTTTCCATGAGGTCCTAAAAGGATGCAAACAAATCGGCTTAATGTGAGGAAAACCACAACTCACGCACTGCACAGAAATGTAACTGCAAACATCGATAAATCTGCCAACAGAACTCTTTTTAGCCAGGAATAATTCATATCATGAGGATGCTCCATTTTTATTTAATTGTTTTACTTTACTGACTTTTATTAATATCCTATACATTGCTGCTGCATGACCCTCTCAATTACATTCATCTTCTCTTAAATATTATACCAGAAGACGGCACTTTCTTAAGTTTCCATCACCACTAGTGCTGGACTGAGACATTTGTCTAACTGTTGATCTCTTTTCAAACAAACTCTGAATTTTAGAAACAGTCATAATCTAATTAAGGTAGAGCAATGGTTCCAGAGAATGAGAGCTGAGGACCCACCAAGTTGTTGCTAGTGAGCCGTGTGATCTCGTGCTGGAGGCTCGCCTCAATGTGGGCATCTTCGGGCAGGAGGAGGCTCTGAGCCAAGACCTGCTGCTGCTTCTTGTTCTCCTCCCTCATCCTGCGCAGCTCCTCAGACAGCTCCTCGTACTTCTCACGATGAAGCCGCCCTTGCTCCTGCAGCTGGTACTCCAGAACTCTGCAGAGGGAAGGAGAAAGAGTGAGACTTCAAGTCCAAGTTTTAACTGCAGTGAAAAATAAAAATGGCTGTCCATTCCTTGGCTACGTCATCACCTGTTGGTCTCTTTCAACCCTTCGTAAGCCAGCCAGAGTTCCCCATCCTCATTCAAGGTATGGACATCAGCGGATCTGAGGAATATGAACACAGAGCAGCGGTGAAGGTAAATGATGAAATGTAAAAATTCCGTAATTCCGGAAATAAAGTAAGAAAGGTTAGTAACAGTGGTGACCAAGAAGGCTTACTTGTCAATATCTGGCACTGTTGAAATTTCACCAAGATTTAATTTCAGTCCTTCCATCAGTGCAGAGTCCTAGAGGCATGAAGTCCACATGGGATAAATTATTTCTAATCTCTTCAAGGTATCAGTTTGACACAAAGCATAATCAACAATAAAGACGATCGTGATATTGATCAATGATGACTCCCTCACCTTATGTTTTAGCGCCTCTTGGCGGACCATATGGGATCGGAGGAGCAGAACCTCCTCTTTGCGCATCTCCAGCTCCTCGTTGCAGGAGTCGAACTGTTCCACCAGCACATTGTAGGGCAGAGATCCTGGCCTCGGAGGCAGACCACTCTCATCCGTCAGAGACCTCCTGATCTCACTCAGGTCCTGCTTCAGCCTCTTGTTCTCAGACTCCAGTTCCTGGCGCTGATAAACGATTGATAAACAATTCAACCATCTATAAACCAAAGGCTTTCGTGAAAAATGAAAGGATATAAATATAGGTATCTCACACAAAGTCATACCTTAAGTGCTTCCAGGTCCAGTTCTGCTCTGCTGGCAGTTCTCTGCTTCTCCACCTCCTTTTAAATAAAAGTGCAACACATGCTGTTAATATCAACCGTAGCACAGGGAGAACTAGCACTGTAGTAATGTGAAACTCGTCTCATTCATTTCAATACAGGAGCAGTGCTTTAGAGGGTACCATGGACTTTTCTTGCTGGGCTTCTTCTCTCTTGTCAAGCTGGCTCTGTAGAGACCGTTTCTCCTGCTCCAAGTCCTTCATTCTCCTCTGGAGCTTCAGCAGGACAGGGATGTCCACTGCACAGTGGGTGGCATCCTAACAAAAAACAAACAAACAAAATTTGGGTTCACCCATCTCAAAACAACCTGAATAAAAACTATAATACTATACCGAGGGGATGATACAGTCTAGTACATTACCTTGCTTTGTACAGAGCTATCCTCTTCCTCAGCATAGCCTGAGCTGTGAGTGCGCTCAGATGTGTTACTGCTGGAGCTGGAGTCTGTTCTGTTGTGACCCGGTTTGTCTGAGTCCTAATTAGGCATGAAACAAAATGTTTATTGTGATATAAAAAAATGGATTATGATATTCGTTTTAGTCATAATCTGCTGATGTACTACAGCTGGATAGTAAATTTACAATTAAATATCACCATTTTACCATCCTAAGAAACTTTATTGATGATATCATGACACGATCATCAAATCAAAATCAAATTATATTCTGATACATACTGTTACAATTAAATGAAAACTAGCTTTACTGCATTTTGAATGCTATGTGAAGAAACAAGGGGCATCTCTTACTATGCTATGATACATCTTCTCCTTGAGGTCTCCATGACGCTCCTCCAGTTGCAGGTATTCACTGAGCAGACTTTGGTAGCGGGAACGTTCCTCAGTCAAACCCTTTTCCTGCTGTTTAGCGTTCTCTAAAATGGCGTTGATCTCTGAAAACAGTTCACTTATTTAGATTCCAGCAGACCCTTACTGAAGGACTTTTGAAGGTTGAGGTGCCGTTGTCTGTACCTGTTATTTGCTTGGCTTGTTCTTGGACGAGCCTGTTGAGATCGTCTTTCTCATTTGTCAACAGGCTGTTTGTTGCGTTTAGCTCTGCAACCACCTGGTGGTGAGAGGAGGCAAAACCATATCTGTCATATCCGTAGCCACAACAACCAATAAAACCTCTGATAAAGGGTAAGAGCACTACATACAAAATATTGAATTCCACAAGAAGCGGTGTTTAGTTTATTCAGATGAATGTAGAGTAGGCCTACCTGTTGTGTGTGTTCCCGGTGGGCCGTAGCTTGCTCCTCTTTCTCTCTGCGGGCGCTATCCAGCTCCTGGTGAAGGAACGACAGCTGCTCCAGCAGTGAGGAGACCCTCTCTGCTTTGGCCCTGGCGTCTTGTTCTGCTCTGTCCAGGCTGTCTCTCTGCGCAGCCTGGGTCTTCTCAACAAAGCTCAGCTTTTCACTGAGCTCTCTGTTTTCCTTATGCTGCAGGGGGAAATACACACATGCCACGCATGTGACAGGACAGCTCCTAATGACCCAATCTCTCACAAAACAGCCTTTTTTTTTGTCATGGGACAGAATAAAGCTACACGACATTAGAGGCACAATTCGCAGTTGGTTTGTAAGCGCTGCCCTGTCGCAGCTAAGCAAGGAATTACAACAACATTGGCTGTTTAGGTTTGCACGCTTCCAAACAGCCACGTCACGCTGTTTACAAAACAAACAGAAGTGGGGCGACGTGACCGTTCAAACCAACAGCGGCTTGTACCTGTAACAAAACTAGATGCCCATACTGATATACACTGTTCTCACCTGCTCATCGATCTTGCGCTGCAGCTGCATGATCTTGTTCTCCATACCGATGTTGAGCTTCTTGAAGTGCTCCACTGAGCGTGCCTCCACTTTAAGCTTTTTTAGCTCTTTCTTAGCTCTCATGCGGCGTAGATAGCTCTGCAACAGGATGATGGCTGCCTGGGAGTGTTGATAATGCCGTCTGGCCAGCCAGCCTCTCACCCACCGCTGGATAACCACAGCCTTGTGCTCATACACCAACTGGGAGCAGAAAGAACACAATGAAATAATAAGAATAGAATAATCTTCACTGGAGTGCTGAGCTAATTAAAGACTGAATTAAAAAAAAGTGTCAACAGGTTTTCAACTCCATTTGTTTAAAGTTGTGAGCCTCAGTCTTACATACCTGTCACATAAATCACAAACCACCTTTAATTCAAACCATTAACAAGCTCAACGAGTTAGAGATAATAAGATCAGATAAACCTGACCTTATAGTAGTGCTTTCTGGCCAGATAGGCCCGGAAGCAGCACTGGATGTTGACAGCTGCAGACCTCTGCTGCCGATACCGTCTCCTGGCCGCCCACATACGGACACACCGCTGGATGACCACAACTGCCTTGGTCCACCGCAGAAACTTAACATAACTGACAAGAAAGAGATTCACGGTTAAGAAATATCTCATGTCCTCGTCCACTCAAAAAAGGATGTTTTATTATTATTTTGTTTCTCTACTCACCGACGGGCCTGGTGGGCGCGCGCATGTTTCTGGATGGTGATGGCCGATTTCCTCATTCTCAGGTACTTCTTTCGGGCCAGCCAGCAGCGCATACTCTTCTGGATGCAGATACAAGCCATACGCAGTTTTTCAGAGCGCAGCTTCTCCAGGTATGCCACCTGGCCAGCCCTGAAGAAGATCTTGTTTTTGCCAAACTGATAATTATCCTGGTCCTGAGAACAAAACACATTGCGGCGTATGTCGTCACATTAGTGTATGTCCACGAGTCCTACAAATAATATAATGTACGTTTAGAATTATGGAGGGCATAAATCCAGCCCTACCTTAACCAGCTTTTCCAGAACATTTTTGCAAGTCTGTTTGATGTCGGAAAGCAAGTCCTTCTTCTTCATTAGGACCCGGTAACGATTAAAAAATTCCTGATAAGTCCATCTGCAAAAAACAAACAAAAAACTTTTAACTTACATTTTCACAGGTTATCTGGTCAAACTTATGATGCGTTGTGGGGGACCCAGGCCACCACATGCCTTGGGCTGCATGTTGTTATGGTACAGTACCTAGATGGGAAGCCTGTGGCTGAGATCCGGATGGTTTCAAGGATGCCACAGGACCGTAGCTGCTGTACTGTCCTCATGGGGTCCAAGCTTTTAGGAAAAATAACATATTGTCCCGTTATCAAAACGCTCTTCTTTTTTTTCTTCTAAAAGGAATACAGAGGTTCTACCTAACACAGGGTGTTACACTTTTCCTTCCGTGTCACAGATATTCATCTCAGTAAAAAGGCGTGGAGATCATCCTACTCACGTGAACGGGGTTTTCTGGTCATTTGGTTTGATGCAGCGTACGTAGTGAGGAGTCGTAGCATTCAGGGTCTCCATCAGCAGATGAAGCGACTGTTGAAACTGAGTAAAGATAATGAATTATTGGTAAATAGGTAAATGCAGTTTATGAGTACATTTGTTGTGTTGAATAGCTAATCCAACTGTCCAAGATCTTGCTTGGCTGATTACATAATCCCAAAGTATTTGTTATAATCAAAAATATTATGCGGATTATTATTCCATTAAAGGTAGATATCTACCAGCAGCAAAGCTTCATATTGACCACCTTACCAGTGGAAGAAAAAATAGTAGATACTGGAAAGATTTCCATAAAATTTCCTAAACTTTTCTGAATGTGTATCACTTTTTTTTGTTTTGTTACACAATTATAAAATTCTATGTATTTTCCAGGTATTCCATGACAGTGAGAACCGTGTGAATATGGCAAACTGTAGCACTCCACCAAACGTTGTGTGCTCTCACCTGACATCCAACAGTCTTCTTATTGTCCCTCCGAGCCTGACCAGGCCTAGCCATCTTGGATTGACTACTAGAGCTTGTGGCCTTCTCATCATTGTGGAACAGCTTCAGCACCAAATCAAACTAAAAAGGAACATTCAGAGATCTCAGTTAACAGTCCATTTTTTGGGGAGTTTTCCAGCCCCTAACAGCAGGTGGCACACTCTCAAAAGTTTTAAATAATTTAGAAGGCATGTTTCCTTCCTGAATTCTGTTTCCACAATTATAGGGCACACACCCATGGAGTTATAACACCAAACAGACTGACGAGTCATCTGGTTTTGGCTGAGATGTGAACAGCAAACTTTCAAGACTAGCTAAAAATAAAGGACTGGAATGAAGAGTTTAGGGGAATGGATAATAATAAAAGCATAAAAAAATGGAAAACCTTGCTCATTTTCAGCACATTTATCTGCTCCTCATTGATTGTGTCCTTGTTCTTTTCCAGGAAGCCGTCACATTGGTACTCCACCTGAGGGCAAAAGGTCATGTTACACAGACTTCTCCAACTATGATGAAGGCAACGGCAATATTCATCATACAGAGTCTAGAACTAAACTGATTAGAGTTGCTCTAATGGATGTATTAATTCAAAACTTGTGGTATGGGCTGAATGCTTACAACTAGAAAAAGAAAAAAACACTGACTGTGGACAGACTAAGTAATTACTATTTTACCACAATTTAACTTCTTGGTGCTGGTAGTTAGAAGAGATGTAATCAGACAACTCAAACTTATCTATGCAGTAAGTACCTTGTCTGCAAAGTGGTGAATGATGAAAGCTCTGTTAGACCATCTGGGTTTATCAAAGTGAGCTTTCTGCTTTAAGAGGCTGGTGTACAATTTCTGGGCCCATGTGTCATCGGAGCCTTTGGGCATCTGAGGAGAGGAAAAGGGTTTACACGTGAATGACTCATATCTGGCCCGGCTTGCCCTTACGCATATCCTTCTAACGCAGAACAATCATTCTGCGTTCACTGTAGAGCAGTTACACAAACAGTTGGTGGAAAATGAACAAGGTTAACTGTGTTACTTTGCACTCCTCATCCAGAAGGTCTAAGACTCCCATGTTGGCTTCAATCAGATTGATGCACGGCTCATTGTCATAGAAGTCAATCAGTGTCCAGGGGATCTGCTCTTTCATGTACTCCTCTTGCTCCAGTTTGAATACGTGCTGAAAGGACCAATAGTTGAATTTTTTACATGCGCACTTTGACATGGAAATTATGATGTGAACAGCGTGGAAACACACCTACCAGGTTGAACTGCTGTTGGAGCTTCTCATTGGCATAATTGATGCAAAACTGCTCAAAGCTGTTGACGTCAAACGTTTCAAACCTGAGACAAATTAAATGAGAAATTACAGTAACAACTAGAACCAAAGGACATTTCTGTGGTGTTTAAATAGAAACACGACAAACCAATATACAAAAACATACCCGTAGATGTCGAGCACACCAATGAAGGAGTGCTGCTTGGCAGTGAACTTCAAAGTCCTGTTAATGCGATCAACAATCCAACTGAAGAGTTTAGCGTAGATGTGCTTGGCTAGGGCGTCTCGGCCATTGACAGCATCCATTTTGGAGACAGGCTTAACATAAGTTTCTGTGGTCGTCTTGAGCTTCTTGTGACATAACCAGTGGGCCATTTCCATGTAGGGCACCGCCATCAACTCACAGAACACCATCAGAGAGCTGTTGTCTGGCTGGAAACACATCAACAATGATTATATGATGCAGACTACAGCTCCAAATATCCCTCTTAAGATGAATAATGTTCTGCTCTGAAATCAACTACACATACTATACAAAGTACTTTTGGACTTTTCGATGTCTTGAGTTGTAATCGGTACTTACCCGGATGTTGCTGCTGTCTGCAGATTGACCTTTCACCTCAACATTGCTGAGATGAAGAATTGCAGCCAGGATTTGGAAAAGTGCCATTTGATCACTTTCACTGAATCCTCAAATGAAAATAAAACAACAAAAATTATACATGACCTAAGAGTCAATTTACTTTTTTTGATTGAAGATGGTTCTTCTTTAATAAACGTGAGTCAAACCTGAATCAAAAAGCTCAGATGTACAGTATGTTCAATATATAAATGCAGTTCTCAATGCAGTACAAATAATATGCCTCACCTAACAATGAAAAAGCCCTCCTGGTGTCACACATCTCTTTGGCATCATCTACTCCATCTATGATAATGCTCCGACCCTGGTTAGTACAGTGGAAGTCCTCGGCACAACCTTCAGAGATATTAATCATACAAAATATTGTAAGGCAATCTACCTGCGATATCTGCTTGTAACACTTTCTTAAACAAAAATATTGTGCTGTCTGATTACTCTCCAAAAGTATTCAATCATGATATCCCATTTTCCCATGTCCCAAGTACTACTGGAGACACTTCCCAGACTGTAGTGGAAATTAAAAGCAGAGGCTTTCTAAAATATAAGTATTTATCTTATTCATATTAATACATTTCACACATACTTTCCAAATCGCGTCAAAGGGTTGAATGACATTAAAAAGGGTCACGTACCTAATTTCAAGGTTTTGAATTCCGGTAAATGTGAAGAGGCACACAACTGATAGTATATATGATAGTTCCTCTCTCCATGGGCCTAAAAGAGGTTCAGACAGAAAAAACATGTAAAGGTGGGTAACTTGCACATGTTTCAATGGATCAGTACTGTACAACCAAAATGTTCTATATCATTCAATCGGTATTACTCTGGATTGGTCGAGCATGCTTGACCTAACAAGCATATTGCCAAGGCCTAAACTAAGGAAAAACAATTATGAACAAATCTGATTAAATAACAACTAGGACACTGTCCCGGTAAGTGTATCCCACAAGTCATCACATTCATGACGTTCAGGTGAAGGGGAGTCACTAAGATGTGGGAAGGAAAATCTTTCCAATGTAAGTTATGCTTGTTTTAGCACTAGCTATAGATAAAATATGTATCTTAATATATTGTAGCATACATTAAATATGTCCAGTAGAAATTACAATGCGTTTGAATTATTATTAGTATGCACAACTGGATGACGTCATCAATCAAGGGTGTCCCAAGCTTGCAAGTACTTGGGCCCGACTTGGGCACTGTTTACACTTAACGGAAATAGGTTACACAAGTTGGCACTTGGCTAAATACAAAGACCGCAAGTGTGGGTATTTGGACAGGGCCACACACACACACACAGGTTTCAGGAAGTGTTTCTAAATCCACTACCAGCAAGAAGAACATAAATGAGCACATCCAGACACTTTTGAGAACATGCGGGTCAAATGAATACAAGTGAAACTCACCTGAAACACCACTCTAGATTTTTCCAGTAGGTAGGTTCTCATCATAGCCCCAAGTATCTGATGTTTCTTGTCAAAACCAATCTCAATGTACTTTCCAAATCGGCTACTGTTGTCATTCCTTGTTGTTTTTGCATTGCCTATGGCCTAAATGAGAGACAGAGGGAACTCTTGGGGTGACCTTTGTATATTTCTATATCTTTATAATCCAGCCTTGTTTTCTTGATGGGTCATTTCCTACCTCCATGATGGGGTTGGAGGCCAGAACCCTCTCCTCAACATTGGCCTCACCAGAGGAGCTGCTGACAGTGGTGATGTAGCGCATAATATACTTAGCAGAGACCGTTTTGCCAGCCCCTGACTCTCCACTCACTATGATGGACTGGTTTCTTTGTTCTCTGAAAGAATAGAAACGTTACATTGATGAGATAAAACTTTATTTATTCCTTTGGGGAAATTATGTAAATGTAACGTACGTTAAATGTACGCCAAACCTGGCCATTTGTTTGTATGCTTCCTCTGCCACTGCAAATATATGGGGGTCCACGTCCCCCATGTTCTGGCCGCTATAGGCATTGATGATGTCGACTTCATAGATGGGCAGGCTGTCATAGGGATTGATGGCAACCAGGACAATACCTGAAAGCATAGTACAAAAAGAGAACTCTATGTTAGTCTGCATAATAACAAACATGTCTTTCCTTATTTCTTCAACTACATATATTTTACTATTTCCTTAAAGGTGCCATCAGTAAGATCAGCACTCTAACATAAGGTGAACTACAATAACAAACCCAAAACAATAACCATGGTGTTCTTGCTTTTGCACACTGAGGGGAGGATCCGTTTGATAGCCCGTCAAAGCAAAACAAAGACCAGAAAGTAGAAGGAAACAGCGCCAATGGGGCACAATCAAAACAGAGAGGGGAAGCTTTCAGACAATCAACATTATATTATATCTTACGATACAATGTGGTAATTTGACTTTTTATTTGATTTTAACATATTACAGAAAGCACCCTTAACATGTTCCAGTGTTGTTATTATTATATTAGTGCACTATGTTTATCAACCTTAGCTATTCATATTACTTATATGATATTCATTTTTCACTGTATTCTATTTTGACTACTGCAATAACCTAATTTCTTAACCATGTGATAGAGTTCACCTAATCTAATTTCATCTAATCTAATATACTATTGATATCTATCATTGTTTATAAATAAATAAATTGTGAATACTGAAAGCACAAGGTATTTGGTGTGTGTATTTATCATCCCAAGTTTACTAACACATGGTAGTATGTGCTCCTTTAAGAGCAGCCTTGGTCTCAATAATCAGCATGTTTTAGATTATGTCAGAGAGTACTGTGCGCAGCACTCCAAAGTCTACAGTCTACATTGGCAGTGATAATGAGTCAAAAGAATTGGAGCTCTTACCACAATATGTGTAAATGAACTTGGAGTCGATGAAGCGCACTTTGAGGTTGTGTAAGACTGCTGGCTCATGGAGGTAGCTGAGCGTAGTGAGGTCATTTTCCCCCACTAAGAGGTTAGGATTTCTTAGCGGTGGTAAACTGTTGGTTAGGGGGTCTATTTTGTGTTCCACATCCTAGAAAGATACAAGACAAATTAAAAACAACTCAAAAGCAATCTTTCAAGTTGGAAGCCTGTCATAAGAAATTACATGCAAAAGGTAACCACTGGGTGTGAAATAGCTACTGCTTGGTTCAGCTTGTTCATTTTCACTGTTGATAATCTCTATGCCTCATTTCCATACCTGAAGTACATGCCTAAACTTGACATGGAGTAACGTTACAGCTCAGAGGCTGCCATCACTACAGATAGTCAAAGCTTTGAGTGAAAATGCTCCAACAAGCAGGCACTTCAAGTCCACATTTGTTCCAAAACATTTATGTTAAAATGTGAACCATTAAGCAAATACATTGCAGGGGCTACTTATTTTCAAAAACTAGAGTTACCAACAGATGAAGGCTAACATGTTGAGTCAAATATTCTTTCCAACTGGAAATTCTTAGGCATTTACCAACCATGCAGTTATTCAGTACTTTGACAGTGTTCTTGTAAAGAAATGTGTGTATGTATAACATCATGCACCCTTATTTTCAACTCAATGATTCAAACTCCCCATCTCTGCCATGTCATGTCTTACCGTGCCATCCTCAAGCTGCAGAGACAGAACTTGGTCCCCAGGAGTGTAGCCTTTGATAATCTCTGCTGACTTCCACACGTAAACTGGGTCTGGAAGCCATACACGGGCATACTAACGGAAGAAAGGACAAGCAGGTCGGAACCATCCAAACAATACTTTTACATAGCAGGCCACACAATACAGAAATATAACATTCTGACAAGCACCTAAAGAAAAGGTTTGTACATTCAATGTAGGTGGATGAAGAACAGTAGGTTAACACGGTAGGCTGGTGAAAGCAAGTTCAGGAAACAAAGCTGGCAAATTAAGTAGCAGTACGTTCATTGACTGACACAAGGAAAGTCAATATAGAAAGTCTAACTTAGTTAATCCAGTATTAGCTTACCTTCGAGTACAGCTCAGAGGCTGCCATGACGTTAACTCGTTTGCTTCTCAGAAGTATTCAAAAATCTCTTTGACGGTAAGGGGAAAACATCTTTTTTGCTACCACAGATTGAATATTATGCGGAGTTGTAGCGGCATCTAAATTGTGACGGCTTTGAGTGCTGTTGAATCGTTTTCCATTGAGGACAAGAGGTTCTAATTCCAAACAAGCACTTGACTGATATCTGACATCCCTAATTCGCTCACCTCAAACTAGTAAAATCAACTGGAGCCGTGACACGTTTTCGTCACGTTAGACACGCTTGCCTCCCAGCGGCCAAAAACAGATTTCATGATATACTCTGAATATTGTTCTTGCCACAGAACCATCAAATGAAATGTGCATCATTAATAGCTTAGTGATGGGTGACAAATCAAACTGTTTAGTTATATCCTCCCCCATGAATGGTGAAAGTTTTAATGGTGATTTAAGTTGGCCTCTACTGCAGAAACACGTAGTCTTTTGAGCACATGCATAGTTTACCATCAATTATTTAAGTGCAAAAGGAATTTCAATAGTAAACTGACCAGTCAGAGCAGATATTATGCAAAACTATTTTATTTACAAAACAAATGGCACAGTGTGACTGCACGGTAAATGTACATGCACACTCCAGACATATCAAGGGAGTTGCTTGCCATAAAAGCCTAAATGATTCCAGTCAGACAGTGGCAGACATTTCAGGCTAGATTCACAACTAGCATTCTCACTGAGTGAGCAAATATTGCTCAAGAGGAACAGCGGTTCATTACTGTTAAGGCCATTTTAGAGGTCAGAATGAGATGTAGATCAGCAGTCTTTGAAAACCAATGTCACTAAAATGAATTAAAACATGACCAGCTAGCAACATTTGTGTGATCCAAACTTCAGTACTTAAAATGTATCAAATCAAAGCGCTTTATAGATAGAGGGAGGGGATAGCATTACAGATCAGAAAAGGACAAAGGAGATATTTCACTTAGAACATTTTAACTTCTTTGTACACATGTCTCCATATGAGTATAAAAACAGTATTAAAATGGGCTTCCCTGTAAGTGAATCAGTTTCATTTTCAAAGCCTTGTCTATAATCACATTTCTGCATCACAGAGATTCCATTAATGAGCACATAACAATACATATTTGCAGTGATCATAATTTTAAGAAATTAATTTAGCTTCTCTCCAATTATCAATAACAAGACTATGAATAAAAAGCTGTTATGGTAATAACTACAGATCCCCAGGGCAGTTAATGACAAAGGCTGACTGTTAATGCACTCATATGGAGACATACATGCTACAAAGTGAGAACGTTCTACCAACTTGTACTAGCTTGTATTTCCAGGTATGATGTAATGTACAGCATTTAAGTACTCGTCAATCTTCAGTCTTAAAGATCTTGAGAAACTATAACTATGTTGGATTTAAATCACTGATGATTCACTGCCTGCCAGTTGTCAATATTTTCTGCAATGTTCAGGTTGATTCACAAATAGTTTTTTTTTTTTTAAACTAGTCAAAAAGGTGAAAGATGAACAAAAGGAAACTGGCAGGTAGATATGCATGGGGCGTTGGAATGGTAACATAACGGAATACATAAAAAGGCTTCATCAATCAACCGGCCAGCTTGCTGGCCACAATTGAAGGCTTTCTCTGAGGCAGGTCCTGAGGCGTTGGGATGTGGTCCCCCGTGATCTCAGCTTTCTCTGTTGGGGCCGTAGGCAACTGTTTGTTCTTCATCTTTGCCTTGGCCATGTTGTAGTCACCAGAATCAAAGTACTTTTGCTGCACAAATAAAAAGACATAGGAGGTGAGAATATTGTAAGAGTGTAATTGTTTGAAAATATAGCTGGTCCGGTGTAGGCCTAAAACATACCCCCTTCTGAAGTCTTTTCCTTAGAAAATCTGAGCCAGCAGGCTTGGCTCCAAGATTAGGATACCTGGCCTTCAGTTTGGCCTCCTCTGCTTTTTCCGGACTTATAACTTTATCCCCCATTTCCTATTAAAAGGACAAAAAGAGTATATGGATGGTAAAAGCTTCATTTATTTTGACAAATGCTTGGTTTTAAAAGGTTCTAGCAGTCGCTGTAGTTGCGATGGATGACAATCAAATTGATAGTTATCATTTTACAGACTCAATGTAAACGGTAACCTAACAGTTAATGCAAATGGTCTGTCCATTCTCTGACAGCAGTCAGACAATAGCCAAGCGCTGGATAATAGACCAAAAGCTAATAATATGCAGGCGGCGCCATGAGGTAAACTCCAACTGGTCTGCAGGATTTAGATTTAACGTACCAGTTTGCTTAACGCTAGCCACCTACTGGGCTAGCCAGCCTAAGATACGGATCAATTTACAAATTATTAACGTTATGGTAAACGTCTGCTAGTTGGCATTACGTTGACGATCTATCTTTCTGGCTTGTTTACCACCTAATGTTACCAACCTAGATAGCCTTTAACCATTCGCTTAGTGGTACTAACATTATCGCTAGCAACATTTGCTAGGAGTGGCAAGTAGCTAACTAGCCTGCTGCTAACCGCCTGCTGATTTACCCTGCTGCTGTGATGGCAACACTTCATCCAATCATCTACCTATGTTACCAGGCGATCCCACCTAGCAAGGTTTACAAAGAACCTTTACAATTGTTAACATTTTTAAACTTACCTGATGTTCCTCAGAAGTCCTTGTTCCTTCAACCTCCTCGGACATCGCTGCTATAAATCCCAACCCAGCTCACAAAATGATGGATATCGTCGATCAGCCCTGATACGAAGCTACGAATGGTAGCGCGCGCAGGCGAGCACAGCTATAGCGAGCAGGATTCGGGCAACTGGTCTGACAACAGGGTTGTAAATCAATGCCAGAGAGAGTCGATTCGGGCTGCTGGTTCTTTATGCCCCTTTTCCACTGCCGGAACGTGTCGTGACGAGGCGCGCCGTCAATCTGAGCTCTACAAGTGTTTCCACTACAAACGGAATAGTTCTACATATAGTTCTCGGGACTAAATTTTGGTGCGGCTTCTTTTTCTCCTTCTTTAATTTCCCCGCAAACCCTATACCCGTTGCCACATTACTGCCCTCTGCAGTTATTTATATACATTACAGTTTGTGCTCCATACTAATGCCCCAGTAGAATACAACTCAAGCACTGCCCTTATACTGTAACCACGTTCCTCGGGTCCCAGTAGTGTTTTAAGAGAGGTCTTTATTCCACCATCTGACAGGTCACAGTATAAGGTCTTCCGCTCCCTTGCGTACCAATCACATTCCAGCAGGACATGTTGTAATCTCTTTTTCTCCATTGATACTTTTCCAGACCCCAAATAATCCATCAGTCAGCACAGTGTGCCAGCCGTAGTCTTGTGACTATGACCTGATCTCCATCCGCTCCTCATGAATAATATATTTTGCCTTACTGTGCTCTGGATTGCATAATAGTGCCTTCCTCTCTGTTCCTTGTCCCATTCTTTCTGCCACTGTCTTGCAAGACTCTCCTTTTTGGCATTTTGGCAAATATGCATTTTGGTAGTCTTACCCCAACTCAGACAAGCAGATTGATTCCATTTTCATTTCTGTATGTCTAGTAAAAACGTGGGTCCGGAGCAAATACTCATGTTCGTGTCATGACTGGAGTCGGATGGGGGCAGTTAGCCTAGCTCCCCAAAGTGAGGAAACACACCTTCCAGCTACTGCAACAGTTGATATTTTGCATCTCTGGAATTCACTACATTTAAGAAACTAAATTACAAAAACAAAATCTCCACATTTACAAGCACTTACACTTGAAACTATTTTATCCTAACAAGCATCAGTCCCGATGGGTGCAGTGATTGTTATCTCTGTGCAGCCGCTCAAGCCATAGTCCTTTTAGATTGTCAACTGCCACATTTCTGCACGGTTTTCCCCAACCTTCTTAAAGTACAGTGGAAAAAGAAAGAACAACCCATCTTAGAACTTAAAAGGTTACTTTCCCTTCATGGTTGCTGTCTTATTATGGCAGTTGAAAATAACCTCATTATGTCATCCATGTGTAATAGAAAAACACAAAATCAAGTAGCCAATCTCTCCTTATATTCCAACTAATAGTTTAAGCCACCAGAGGGGTTATTGTGCAAATATAATTTGGTTATGGTCACTGAAAATCAGTCATCAAAGCACTCAACAATATTCAGTACAACCCCATGCGCTTCATATCTGCTAAGGCCTTGTTTATTCACCATTCCTATATGGATGCCAAGCAGATGCATTCTTCACAATATGCACGTGTCCTAACCACTATACTAAACCAAAAACGGAACAAAAACAGGACGCTTGTATTTGTTTTCAAAATGGTTACCTTTTATCATTTTCTTTTTGCGATACATTAAGCTGCATTACAATCCCAACCACAACAGAATGAATGTGGCATCAATGGCAAAAAACCAACCCAGAATAAAGTATTTACAGACATTTCCTAAAATGTTTTCTAAACATTTCTATACTAAAATAAACTCAAATCAGAATGTCATTTCCTGCATGGGCAGTAATCAGTTATATTTAGGATTTATGAAAAAAAAAAATGTCCTACAGGTACAGTACCAGTCAAAAGTTTGGACACACTTTCCCATGTATTTGAATGAGAAAGTGTGTCCAAACTTTTGACTGGTACTGTATATATTTAAAGAAGGCATCTTTTGCCCTTTGGAAAATGCAATCCAAAACAAATGTAGTATCCACTTGTTTTTGATTTTAATGAAATATATAACATATGAAACATAAAAAGAGCCTCTTGGGCATGAGATTAATTGTCATCATCCCCCATGTCCACATCCTCTTGCAGCATTTTTTCTTCCATTTGTTTGGCTTTTCCTATGAGAAAGATAACAAGATTAGACAAACGCTGAAACCCCACAGGCAAACAAGTCTAGAGGATAATCGTTGCGCAATATCCTTAATTGATTTTATATTTAGACTCCATGGATGATACATTTCCATCATCACCAAACTGTAAAAGTGTAAGTTTTACTCTAATCATTATGTACTTCTAATAAAAGGGGGAAGGAGGAGAGAAAACATTTTGTTTTTATTTTTGTTGTCTTACCTGCATGTGGTGCTTTGATGAGGTGAATATTTTTCTTCACTTCGTTGATGGCCTCTTCTTTCTCCAACTGTTTACCCTTCTTCAATCTATGGAAAAGGCACAATAACAAATGATGAGGAAAGCACTGCTGCCATTTTCTCATTACTGTCCTATCTATTAAAATCTTATACTTTAGGACTGAAACTACAAGATACAACACATGATAGTTCTAAACAACCCCACAAAGATGCGACATAACTTCAACAAGAAATATATCACTTACCTGTTGATGATGAATCTTGCCTGTCGTTTTTGTTTTATTTCTTCCACCTTCTTCATAGCCTCCACTGTAAAAAGTTAAAGTGATTCATGAATCCCCTGATCAACAATCAAGTGACCCACATTTTTAACAGAAACTAGGTGCGAGAGGAACTGTAGTCATGGATTACCTGTCTTGCCCCAGAGCTCCCTCTGATATTTAACCGGAAGATTTCTACGTTTCTCAAACTCCAAAGAGTTATCCTGAAAGACAAAATTTGAGTTAGATGGGTACTACATAACCATAGGCACAATTGTGAGATGAATATATGACCTAATAGATAACCAGCTCACCACTGTCAACTCCTTCCCTGATGCCTTTCTGAATGCCTTTGTCCATCTTGTTTTTCTTGGATTACGCTTCTTCTTAAAGTTTTTGTGGCACTTAGATTTGCAGAACCTGAAAACCTACACATCAAAAATGGAAAGAGAAAAAAAGACAAGTCAGGAAAGGTGAGACTTAATTAACTCGGAAAGCACTGGACTACATATCGGTCCAAACTATCCTCAATGCAGTGTTTCTTTTGTTGAGAGCAAAACAAAGGTGTCTCTCACTGACAACCATTAAAATGTTACTACAACCCACCCTACCTACCCTTAGAGGGCGCCATGTCCCCACATGGTAAAACCAAGACTGAACAGGCCCAGCTAGTTAAATGTATGCACTTCTGTCAAATTTGATAGTCACTCATTTCACTCATTTTTTTAAGTCAGTGAGGGGACATGTGGCACTTGGTAAAACTTACACTCGTCAACTCAACACGTAACAACGCGCATCTAAAGTGGCTTTACTGAGCTGACACGATCCCACGTGAGTGAACCAAGCACGTTAACTCATCTAACGTTAGCTCGCTTGCTAGCTAACACACCCAGCGTTAAAAACCTAACCTACGGCAATGTTACATAAGTACGAGATAGAAACATACCTTGCAATCGTTTCGAACAAACATATTCCCGTGTCCGGGGTAAACGGGCCCCGAACAGAAATAGCACTTTTCGATGCGCATGTTTCCAGGAGATCGCTCGCCGTGGAGTAACACGCGTCGATAAACACAAGTAACGCTGACGTCTTCTTCGACTTTAGCCAAAATGTGTCAACCGGGCTTGTGTTGGCGACTTGCTGCCCCCTGCTGGATCCTCTGCCACAACCATTAAAATCAATCCAGTTCATAATGACTTCAAATCTGGCTATGTACTGAATAGAAGCAGGTTACTGTCATTTTACACCTAGAGCCGACTGTTAGTGTTACATTTAATGTAATATTAAATGTAGACATCATCTGTCTAACACAGGGAACAAACATTTAGAACAGGGTTCCTGATCGTTTTGTCAGGACAAATCATCTCGAGATTGAATATAGCATAGCATTCTGGAACACTTTGAGGAGCCACAGAGTAAGCTATTTTGCTATGGTAAAAGTTTTTAAGATAAAGATCTTCTCTCTCCTCCTCTCACTCACACACACACACACACAGATGCCTGCAAGAATACAAACAAACACACATGCACATCAAGTGCTAATAATAACCACAGGGATGGAGTGTGACACAATGTATTTTCCAGGAACAATTTTATTATCTATTTGTGACAATCTTGAGAGTATGAAAGAGGTTGAGGCTGAAATTTCAACACAGAAAATACTTTGATGTTTACTTGGGATTAAAAGTGTACTGTTGTATTCAAAGTAGATATATCAGAAAAGCATAAGTTAAATACTAACAATAAATGTCTACATTCTAAATTTACAATTGGCACTGGATTCAGGTAGCAAAATCATCTGTGGCATCCAACCTTGCCTTCTTATTAATGCATTCCACAGACAAAATTTCAACTAGAAACCATTATTCATTTAGGAAAGTGTCACATTGAAATTGGGAAATATTTTTTTTACAAAAAAAAACAAAAAAAAAACATCATGCTAAAAAAGACAATCTAAATAAAAATTCCCAAAGTAACCTAAATATCTTTCAGGTGAAATCTCATGGTCACAATCAAAAAGACAGCAGAACACCTTTTGACATCTCAAGATTAAAAAAAATGCATCTGACTAATCTTCACGTAAAAATGCTTTTCTAGCAGTCAAAACTCTTGGAAATCATATCACATTAATATGTAAATAATGTTTTTCAAAATGCAAACCAAAGAATATCACTAAATAACAGAGACTTCAAGTTTCTTTGGTTAGGATTATTTTTTGTTACAAAGATATAAAAATTGATTATGTTGCTCTTCACACATAGGGTTATCATTTTGATAGTCAGACTCCTTATCATTGTCACACCTAGACAGGGAATATTTTGGAGAGAAAGTAAGATCTTCCCCATACAGCAATATTGGTAAATAGTGACAGATCTCTCTATAAAAATCATCAACATCCATCACTGGCAGAACACACTGGATCTTTGGTCTGGTATGAATAATATTTACCACATCATACCAAGAATCAGTTGAATGAAAAGCCATACCCATCTGAGGAAGCAGACAACTCTTTGGATAATAGCATCAGTGTCACCGCTGCATTTAGCAATGGTCTAGAAGGCAAATGGAGCACAAGTCAGGGAAACTTGTGTTAAAGCTTTCACCAGAATAAAGCATTAAGAAAGATTACATTGAGAAAAGCATTCAGACCACAATTCTAAGGGAAATGTACATCATTGGCAAAAACAATAATTTGGCATACACACTCTTAATGTACATCCACTATATTCTTTTGGTAGCATTTCTATTGTACTAGATCAAAAACTCTTTGGGTACAGTTTCTCTTGTCTTTGGATCTCATCATCTATAAAAATGCGAAGCCCTTTCCACATTAAGGCCATGTTAAAGCTTTTGGAGTTCAGTGCACTAAAAATGCCAAATGATATTGGTATATTACTCAAAAAGTCTGACAATATCTAATGCACTTAATCTTTTCACAACATTCATAGACAAATAAGGTGAAACATAAAAGCTCTTTAAACCTTGGAAATACAATTCAGAGAATTTTTCAAAATGAAGACCTCTAAATAATGCACCCAAACACGTAACAAGAAATGGCATTAAAATGCTTCAACCTTGTCCCCTGAGTCTGTGAAAATACTGCACCATATACTGTAAAAAGGAGGTAGTAAAGTATTAACAAAAACAGAAAACTGAGGTAGACAATCAGCAAAGAGGGATCAACCACACGCTTTGCTCCAGTGGCAGAAATTAAATATAATGAAAATGTATCACAATACATTTTTTTGACATTCTTTTGAACATTCATCATGGGTGAGCTTTGGTTTAGGACAGACAATACCAAACACACAGACAAAATGTAGACAGTTTAAAAAACGAGGGAAATAAAAAAAAACTATAACAAACATTCATTCAAAATCCTGAGGTACGCCGGAAGCCAACGCCCATGTCCTCCACTGTAACACTGAGGTTCCTGATCCCTGAAATGATGCAGTTCAAGAAGCACAGAAGGTAGAGCTGGGGTGGCTTCGGCTGGTAGCAAGTCAGGCGTCAGGTGTCAGGAGGCCGCTGGCTGGGACAAGTACTGGGCAGGATGAGAGACCACCACTGCTGAAACGCAGCAAGACTGCGAAGCCCGGGTGGCGTCGGGGGCCAGGCGATGGAGGGGGTGGCCTGGCGTTTCCTCGTTTTCGACTTTAAAAGACTGCTTCGGCCCGTCAGCCGCGGTACTGTCACCTGGCCCGAAAGACTCGGGTCCAGAGCTGCGGGTGTTAGAAGAGCTGCTCATCTCCTCATTGCTCTCTTCGTTGGAATAGTGTCCGGAGTCTCCTGTCTCTTGGCTGCCCTCGCTGGTGTGAGAGCTCTCGGAGTGAAGCGGCCCGTAAATGATCTCCCGGGAAGACGGCTGGAGGGGTGCTGCACCTAACCTCTCCTCGTACCTCAGGACGGTCTTGCCAGCCTCATAAAAACAAGCTCTGTTCTCAACCTACGGAAACCATGAAAGAAAATAAGTGAGCCACTTTTGTCATTGTACTGAACGGCTACTTTAAATTCGAAACGATTAACGCCTATTAAGATGATTGACTTCACACCACTTACATTACTTTTATTTGGATTCTGTGTCTCCCTCCTGAAGAACAGCCACTTCTTACTTTGACCGAAACTGTTCAATGGACCAGAAGTGCTTATCACCATGTTAGATCCACCCTTAAACAAGTGAGAAAGACATCCAGAGTAAGAAATGCGGATATATCTTAACAGTGCCGTCTTGAATCGTGTCCCTTAAAACACAAGACACATGTCACTGTGAGACTGTAAATTCTTAACATGTCTGTGCACCAATGTCATCAAGACAAATTCCTGTATTTTTATTGTAATTGGCAATTAATTAAAGGGATTCGAATTCTGACTCATTCATTCTCTGTGCAACGCAGTCCTTGCAGATACACTGTTAGAAGTCACAAATGAATTGTGTCTCACCTTGGAGTCTATGAAGTGCTCACTTATCATAGGCATGAGGGCCTCAGCATTCTCAGCATGGTGTTCACTGGACACGCCGGCATGTGGGCCTTCACCATTCCCCACACCAATCACTTTAGGACTAGAGGATTTCCTGTTAGTGATGGAAAACAAAAACAATGATGCAAAATCTACATCGGAAAAAAACAATCCTTTGTAAAAAAAAAATGTAAAGGTGCTATTCGTAATGTTAAAATCAAATAAAAAGTTGAATTAACACATTGCGTCGTGTATAATGGTGATTGTTTTGAAAGGCTCCCCTCTCTCTCTGTTTTGATTGTGCCTCTGCACACGCTGTGCTCGTATTGGTTTCATTAGTGTATTTCACCTCACTAACACTAGAGGTCAGCAATGTCTTAATATCTTACAGATAGCACCTTTAAGTAAATTGAATATTTTCACAAGTCATAAGTCTAAATGAGTATATACTGTACCTTGATCTCCCCTTGCTGATGAGGATCAAGGCACACATGACCATACAGGCGAAGGCGATGCACACACCCACGATGATCCCTGTCATGGACCTCTGGTCTATGTGGTAGAGACCATTGGAGAACACTGGAAGACAAACAGCATAGTCTTACAGAGTGGAAATAATTTCAACACAGCTACACCTACCTGCAGACAGATAACACGTAGAAGAAATATAGAGGGAAAGAGTCTATTTCTACTACTATTTCTACTATTTATTTAGAGCCATAATGGAAAGACACTTTTGAGCGTTTTTATATTTGTGCTTTAGGACGTCCGCTGGACCATCCTCTTGTATATTTACTGACAACGCTGACCTGTTGTGTCTGTGAAGCTGTCGGAGTGCCTGGGGTTCTTGCTACGGTGGGAGGTCCCGCGCTGCAGCGCCAGCTCCACAGTACTGGAGAAGGGTCCGTCGCCAACCTGGTTGGAGGCGGAGATCTTCACCAGGTAGACATTCCCCGGCTCCAACTTCTCCAGCAGGGCCATGGTGTTGCCCCCTGCCGACCGCAGCAGAATTACAGAGCAGGGATAAGAGAAACGCAGAAAACACACCCGGGCGCATTCACAACGCGTGAATGGTTAAAACTCGTAGTATTTATAAGAATTCCTATTGCACTGCTTCCTCAGGTGGGTCTGGCTTTCCAGTGATTCAGCTTAGAAAGTGTAGAAATCGCACTGAAGAGTGGCGGTCCACTAAATATTTTTTGGGTAATTCTTACAAACAAAACGAAACACAGGGTCAAAAATCTGTTGACATTTTTTTTTCTCAGCAGGAAGACGTTCCTATTTGATAAAAGCGATATTGCTGGTGAAACTTTCTGGGCACTGATGCCCCATTATAGTTGTCCTGTGTATCAATGCCTTTAGAGATGACTTAGCTACAGAGGATCACTCACCCTCCCTTTGCATTATCTGCCAGCGTCCGGCCAGCCACGCGCTCTGGGAGGCGTACAGTATGGTATAGTGTGTCACCGCAACGTTGGGCTCCTCGGGCTCCCTCCAGGAGACCAGCGCCGTGTCATCCTCGATCAGGGTGACCCGCACCGCTGCAGGCGGGTGGCTGGGTGCTGCAGACGGGACAGTCACATACACAATCAACGATACTGAAGAGACATTAATTTATTGTCATATAGGTCGTTACCGGCACAGTGGAGACAACATTGGAAAACAGTAGAAACAACATTGTCGTGATCATATGAAGACCCAATGACGTCCAGTGTGTTACCTGCTGGCGGGGTCCTGTGGTAAACAACCGAACTCCAGGGACTTGTCATCTGGTCCAAGTGAAGACGGACCACAAACTCATAGCGGGTGTTTGGATTCAGGTTCTGCACTAGCACACTCTGTTTGGTACTATGTACAAAGAAGAATCATTGCACATGTTAAATAATAAATATCCACTTCATTGACTTTTGGTATTTTAGGTGTTTGGCAGACACTTATCCAGAGCAAATAATGAGTGCAACAGTATGATAACCTTAAACTCCTATACTACTGACATTATAAGCAATGCAGGCAATAGAATAAGCACAAAAGCATCCATGTGACCCTGGTATATCCATGTATTATGAACAAGCAAGTGACAGAACAGAAATGCAAGGTATAGAAATAAGCAAGCCAAGCAAAGAGATTTTTTTTCCATCATATCTTTGTTGTGTGATGTATTCCATTTTCCCAAGAAAAACAAAGTTGTTCCCAGCTTACGTTTGCAAGTAACGTATGTCAGAGGCGTTGTGCGTGCCCACAGGGGTGAAGCGAACCGTATAGCTGACAGCCTTCCCAGAGGCGAAGGCCGGACGGCTCCAACGCAGGGACACTACAGATGAACTGTTGGCCGAGGCCGTCACATGATCAGGAGCTGGAGGGGCCGCTGCCAGGTGGTCTCTTACCGCTGAGTGGCAAATACACAAAGATGCACATTTTAGTCACATTCATATATTTTCAACCAAATGGGCTGTATTCTAGCTGTGTAACTTTGGGGATGGCTGGTAGAACTATCTACTTACACACACATCCAGGAGTACTGATCGTTTGGTCTGCCTGATAGCCATCTCCTAATTTATTGAAAGCCAAAAGCTTGACGTGATATTTCCTCCTTGGATCTGGAATGCAAATAATAGAATGCAATTTTTTCCATTTACTGTATTTCCCATATTGCCAAAACTTCAACTTATTTTTTATCAGACCAACATTACAATACTTGCATTGCACATCAATTCTGTGCTGAATGCCCAAATACAGATTTAGCTTTGTAATGTTAAAGCCTCCAAATTAAACTTTGAAAATGTTGAAATAAGTGTTAACAAATATAACATTAGTATTTCTTTAAAAAGACACACATTCCCAATGAAATACTGGAGGGCAACTCTCTAGGTCCTGACTGACCACCCCATAGGCTCTCATCTATCATATACTGTCACTGCCTAGGGAGCCTGAGACACAGCACCCAGTATTAAGGTCTGGTTACTGGGGTGACATGATCAATAAGCCCCATGACAATCAGCATCATCATAAAAATAATACTGCCTTTCCCTTTTTAAGAAAACAACAACAACATCTTGAAAACCTAAAAAGATGACAGCCTTTTTTACCACTGGTTTGTTCTTTAAAATACAAATAGAGGAGCAGCAACTGCGGTCTAATCCGCACAGTATCACTCATAGAACTAATCAACCTTTGGCTCAAAGAACCCTAGAAACAACCAAGGAGGTCTGGTGGTGATGTTCCTCCACTTGGAAATATACAATTAAATGTTGCGTTTTAACTTAAAAGGCCAGCATTGCCACACCTCCTAAATCAGAATTCTTTTATGCCTCCAGTGTGAAAGGTTAGCCAGTGGGTATTGACCAGTGAAGGTGGTTTTCCGGGCCTGCAGTGGGGGATGGTGTCAGGGGCACCGTTCAGCTGCTGAGCTCCTAGGCCCATGGGACTGGGAGGTGGTTGGCTGGGGTCAATGGGTCAGGCCAAGATAGAACAGAAGGAATCCAGGCTCAGGACTGTGGGATAGAAGCTAGGCCCCTTTTGTTCCCCCTTTCACATTTTTCCTACTGGCCGTCTTTTAGCCTTCAACTTGGAGGCGCAGAGGAAACAGCAGTCCGCAACACAACTGATATTCAGGTCAGTGATGTAGTAGAACATAGGGTCAATTACAGGGGTCTGTGTCATTCTCAACATAGAACTTAAACAGGGCCAACTACATTTCTAGGAAGCCTAGTACCGCAAATCTATTTATGTTAGGAACAGATCTCTATTTCAGTCTATTGAGAAAAATGGGCAGGACAGAACAAATTGGACTCAAAATGGCCGATATAAGGTACCAGTCTTGATCAGCAAGGTATTAGCTTAAATGGCTCTTGAGTCTAGATCATTGTGGGTTATTTACATGGACAGCACAGAGGGACAGTGGGGGCAGGGTCCTAATCCAGGACTGCTGTCTCATGGCTATAGGTCACTGGCTCTGTCCAGGTCTGCCCAATCCCGGGGGTTTTTGTTTGTGTCCAGCTAAAGGGGGGTAGTGGTCAGGGTCTCGCTGGGCGGTTCTGGCCCTGGACACAACACAATGGCCAAGGGTAATTATGCAAGCCAGGGGATGGGAAACGCTGGTGGGAGGGACATCTGGACCCTGACCTCTAACCCTGGGAGTCTGCACTCAACACAATACTGCAGCCCGGCTGGTGAGGGCTGCTGTTTAAAAAAGAAGGGTCAGCCAGTATTGATCAGTGACAGAGGGCGAAAATGCAAATGCTATATGTCACTGACCACTGAAATAAATTGGGCAATGCAAAGTAGACCTCTCTTCAAACAAAGACCAGTGGGTCACTCTGCATTATCGCTACAGCCACTTGCAAGTCTGGATGATAGAAAACACATATCTAAATACAGTATGGGTTTTTACACGGTCACAACATATAAATAATAATAACAATAAGTGACTAAATAAAGGCTTACTTACTGAAATGTTACCTCTAGTCCACTATCATATGATCTCTAAACTGCACCTGTGTGAGAACAAGAGTGCATGACTCACCAAGGCCGCTGATGGTATAGTCTGAGGTTTCAGTCTGGAGCTCAATGGTGGGCTGCTCAGGTTGACCTTCCTCGTGGTAACACAATCGGTAACCCTGGACAACCACAGTTCCTGGTGAGGTTTGCCAACGTGCCACAATGGAGGTGCAGTTGAGAGGCTCCAGTTGAAGCAGAGGAGCTGAGGGCACTAAGGGAAAACAGACAGCAGGGATGGGACTGAAACGTAGTCACATATAGAGGACTATGTACATATTGGAACATGAACATTTGACTGCGTGACTAATGAACCACAAATGTTGGCCTGGGTATCTGTAGTGATGTCATAGACTTGTTATCATGTTGAAAACATCATTCAAAAAGTAATACTGTTACTGCCTATTAGTATTACTAAAGTAAAACTTTTACTAATGTCAGTGACTTGGCATTAACAAATTATGCATGTTAAAAATGCAAATGCTTTAATGTTTTTTTTTCTTCTGTTGCACTCATTAAATAGATTGTAAAAAGGTTTCTGTTTCAGAGGGTTATATTGTTTTGTCTTAAGATGAACATTGCATCTGATCAAATATATATTTGCACATTATGATGAGGTACAATATTTAAGGTCTCAAACAAATGGCTTCTTTTGAAAACTGTGTTCATATAGAATTGGCCACATTCATTGATGAGTAGCCAGGTTCATTACCCTGTTATTTACAATTCAGGAATATCCTATTCTGTTTACTGTTGCTACTAAAAATGAGAAATCTAGTCTAGGTGGACAAACAGCCTCCCCCTACATGCCAGGCCTTGAAAAGAGGCTATTCTTCCCCCCACATAGACGCCTGAGGCCCTCTCTTTATGACCCGTGACTGAGGCCACTCTAACACTACTGACAGCAGAGGGCAAAGGTCCCTGGGTAACCAACACAAAGACTGTGGGACAATACTACCAGAGCAAACTCTAGTCATGAGTTAGCCACTCTACACTCGCTATAGAGATCCTCAGGACATTCTATGCCAAAAAACGCAGGCAGCTGTAAGTCCGCCATAGTTTGTGATTCTGTAGTTCAGAAGATCAGCATTTATGCCTTGCTTTGTTATGATTTGACTGAAAAAGCCTTTTTTGCGACTCCTAGAAGTTATTTAAGCGTAACTGCAACCCTTAGCCGAAGCTTTGTCAAATAAAGCAGGTGCAGATGTGATGGTGGACCAAAGAACACACGATTTCATATCACCAGCCCCAGGGTTTTTGCCTACTGTAGCTTTACCTTTGCTGCTGGAGGTCTTGGGCGTGCGGTGGGACGTCCACGCTGAGGGCTCACACCAGCCCACGCGGGTGGCTGCAGCGATGCGGAGCAGGTAGATGGTGTCAGGCTGGAGGCCCTCCAGGAAATATTCTGTGCTGTTCTGGGCTAGCTCCACAGACGTTACTGTGCTGTCTGTAGCTGTTCGATAGGATAGCCTGTACGCAGAGACCCGGCCGCGACTCAGCTTGGCTGGCAGGGGCTGCCAGCTCAACTGGATGTCTGTAGGGCTGCTGCTGGTCAGACTGAGCTCCGGAGTACGAAGGGGCACTGCACCGAAAGACGAACACCACAGTTGTACTTAATACTCACTGCGGTGGCAAATTTGCTCAGATTTAAACAGGGTTTGGTGAGCCGGTAAACTGCCATATTACCACCGAGTCTCGCCAAAAATCAGCGAGAGGAATGTATGTAAGAAATAGTGCTAACAACGGGAACACCCCCACCTCTATCCCATCTCAAAATGCCCTCTGTACACACATCACTCACATATATGTTAGCTTAACTACAAGAGTGATTTACTGCAAGGAATGTTGGGAGTCTCTGTGCTCTGTGCTTACCGTCCTCCAGGGTATGTTGGCTGACTTGGTCTGACATTCGACTAGCTCCCATTGGCATGTAGGCCACAATGTAAAAACTGTAGTTCCGCGCTGGCTCCAAGTCATCGATAATGTAACTGGTTGTGTCATTGCCAATAACAGCTTGGTATTCTTCATTATTTAGACCTGACATGCAATAGATGAGGAGAAACAGGTTAGGTTAAGATTCCACAAACACAGATGAAAGACTGTCCAGCGAGTTCCATGTAAACAGTTACATAAGCCTGATGCTTGTAGCCTCTGAATGTCACTCGTCTTTTCTATAAACATGAATGTAATGTAAGGCGGAGCCACAATACTGCCTCCAGGCCTCTGAAGGTCTAACTAAACATCCTTCTTTGCTCCCTTATCTACAGAGACAAGTTTCACTTCATTGAGTCTGTGAACTGTCAATTAAACTGAACTACTTAAATGTCTCCTCATATTACTAGTTTGCAAGGTTTTGGGGGTTTTAAAAAGCTACCCTGTGCCTTTAACAGCAAGCAAAATGAGTTGGGGAGAGGACAATGGGCAGGCTAAGCCTGGTATTTTAGAGTAGTTGCCATTCTAAGTCCCCCTTGACCTCTGCTCTGCTCAGCAACAGATGGCCTCCACCAAGGAAAGTTGATCGACGTCAAATAGCAACATATCTTGGTGAATTGTGATTTTACCATACCGTCGTACTTCAACCCTACCATACATTTCATTGAGATTTTTACACATTTCAACTGATAAGAAAAGCAGGGAAAAATTTGTTTTGTTGTCTCACCTTCGGCCTTCATATAATGGATGGAGTAGGCAATGACTTTGTCTGCATTGTAGAGTGGTCTATCCCAGGCCAGTAAGATGGCTGAGCTTGATATAGTCTCAGCGTGGACGTTTCTTGGTGCACTGGGCCTGTCCTCTGACATGACAACAATGAGGCGTGCCAAGGATAACACAGAACCCTGCTCACTCTCTGCCACGCACTGATAGATGGCATCATCCTCGGGGATGATCTGGGTGATCACCAACTTACTGCAAACGCAAACAATAGAAAAGTTTTGATTTGTGTTATGTTCCGACACTTATATTTTATACTATCACGCAAGTAATACGAGGTTAGGAACGCATTGGGGATTACCTGTTGTACATCTTGATCCTGCCATTTAAATGCACATTTTCTCCATTTTTCAGCCAGCTGATGCGCGGCGGAGGCACTCCTTCCGCTTGGCACATGAAGCGGGCGGTGCCTGCTCTTGGACGGGTCTGGCTCTCAGGCCTCTCGACAATGGACGGCGGCACTGGAAACAGAAACGTGAGAGAAAGACGATCAGAAGACGCACTCGGACATCAAAGCGAGGAGCCTGTGAGAAGGCACAAAAACAACCGCGCAGAATCTAACACCCCGCAGTCAGTTTTACACAACCATCTTAACGCTGCTCAAGAGAGACACTAAAACAGCGGAGGTCACAAGGTGTGAGCAGGCACCGACTTAATTCCTCAAGAGGGAATTGTTCATGAAACCATCACCGACCGCATGGCAGACAGGAGCGTGATAATACGTTTGACGGTGAAACGTGGCGCGAGAACTCGTGTAGCACAGCAACTAGTAAGGAGTTTACCCAGAACTGTGAGGTTGGCTGCAGCGACGGTGTAGTTGCGGGTGCCTGGGGTGGTGGCCCTGCAGAGGTAGACTCCACTGTGCTGGGATCCCGCGTCGGTGATAACCAGGTTCCCGCTGCCCAGCACCCTGGCGTTGTACACGTCGATGGGCTTACTGTCGGCGCGGCTCCAGGAGATGATGGGGCGGGGGCTGCCCGTGGCCACACACTCCAGCACCACGGTTTGGTGAAAAGAAGCCGTGACGTTCTGAGGTCCGGCGATAATTCTAGGTCTCTGACGAGGTTTAGGGCCCGTACCTTCAGGATAAAAAAATAAAAATAAAATAAATACATAGTTCTATACTTTATTCAGTATGTGCGTTTAATACTCCCAGTTGATGTACAGTTGACGCAGTTTACGCATACCTAGGTTTACTGTCAACGTTGCCTCTCTACTCTTCATACGATTGCCGATGTTAGTGGCCACACAGCGGTATTGTCCGGCATCTTCCAATTGCACGTTTTGGATTTGAAGAACTCCATTGGGCAAAACCGTGATTCTAAAAACGCATAAGTGACATTAGCATCCAAGACAGCAGAATATAATGACAGCATAAACCTGCTTGTAGGCTAGAACTTCATGACAAAGTTAATGACAACGTATAAGATGATTATAAGGTGAGGTACCTGTCTGTCTCTAGGGGTAATGTGCTTTGGTTCAGCTCCCAGGTGATGGTGGCAGGAGGGCTGGAGGTGACTGCACATGAGAAGCGGGCCACCGAGCCCTCAGTCACCACCACAGGCACAGGATGCACCACGAATTGTGAGATACCTTTGACAAAAAAAAAAAGTATTAAAATTAAATTATGTTATCTGTTCAAGGCCAGAATAATCATAAGTAGAAAAGTCTTTATCGTAAAAGATAGCTAAAAATACAACAAGCTTTTTTTTAATTAACATGAAATTAAATTTGGTTCAATGCAGATTTATATGTATTTATCTACCTGTTATTTGTAATCCATGTTACCAATCATTTATATTTTTTATTGTGGTAAATCCTAATAGATTATGCATGCAAAGCCCTGATTTTGATGGATGTTAACTGATTTTGTGAAAGGAATTGATAATTCCAGGGGACCATGATCTTGCCTTTGTGTAGCTGAACTATCAGGTCCAATACTGACCAGCTGGTCCAATCAATAGTTCAATTGGAGAATGACAATGAATGATGTATTGTCATAGGTAAACACTAATCAATTTCTTTGCTCTGTGCAGCCAAAATCAGCCATCAACCACTAGGACTTGAATAATATCTAGAACAACAGTGAAATATAAAAAAGAAGTATGATGTAGTCATATTTCTTGCTCGAATTCATGCATGAATTGTGCTCACTGATCACATGACATTCTACACTCATGCAACTGTGAATGTGTTATGTAGACCCTGTTATGTAGACAAAGACCGGCATACATAGTTTCATATGACACGGCACACGTTGTGCTGAGTCATATTTTGTTACGTACGTTCAGAAGATCTTTCAATTGCCACCCAAAGTCACCAAGATCTACTTTTATCTCTAAAACACACCATCAGA
Source organism: Polymixia japonica (assembly GCA_900302305.1). NCBI lineage: Eukaryota > Metazoa > Chordata > Actinopteri > Polymixiiformes > Polymixiidae > Polymixia > Polymixia japonica. The sequence continues at coordinate 41,441 of OMKK01030259.1, read as the reverse complement.
TATAACCAGTAACCTTCATTCATTAAGGTGATAACTTTCCCATCCCCCTCAGTCACAGGAAGGAAGTCAATACCATGTTATAGGAAATCAATGACTAGCTCTCCCACTGCAACTTAACATTTAAATCTTGTGCCTAGAGAGATTTAAATTAAAGAGCATTCCCTTTAATTTAAGGCCTAATTGCATCAATGGTACACACATAAACTGGTAGCCCTACTCATGTAAAGTGCAGTAGGTCATGAGTGTAAACCAGGCCTAGAAGTGAGGCTTCCTTATGGCCTTTTTGAAATCCTCAAAGTACTTAGGTACTTAATTGGGATTGAAAAAGCGAGACTAAAATCTGTCTCACCAGGTCTTAAGATATGCCTTCATACTAGGCCTACATCTGATCAAGGCCCAAATAACAGAGATTATACCTGGTATACCCCAACACAGTATTATCTTACTACTATATATTATTATGCAGTATACTTTATTGCTATGCATTATTCTCATGACCAGCTTTCTGGCTGGAATTTAGTCTCCAATCCTGTACCCAGAGAATATAGTTGATCAGTTAGGATTATGAAAAGCCTTCTACACCAAGGAAGATATTTAAGACAATGTTACGCTCTCTCTCCACCCAGAGATAACAGAGACCATCTTTACTCTAGCTGGGATCAGTGATGTAGTCAGTGGGTGTGGCCAGCACAGGCTGCTTTGCTAATATGGTCACCTCTGTTGTAAAGAGCAAATCAATGGCCAGGTCAAACAGCACAAAGGTTCCCCCAAAGAGGTCAGAGTTCACCTCAGCCCCCTGTCCATCCAATTTCAGCCCAAACTGGGACCCAGATCGATGTTAGTTTACCTATTGTGTACAAAAGAGGACCTTGCTATGTTCATGCTGTTAATATCCTATATAAAATGGTAGAGTCTTAATAAGCTATTAATGCAAAATATGGATTGTGCCATGTCAGAACAGCTGTTTGCACATTCTTTAACTCCAAAAGGTGTTGAAATTAGTGATGTTATCCACAGAATATTATGCACACTTGTAAAATACTTCATGGATGTGAAATATGTCCTGGATGTTGGGTTTTGAGAGGAACACTACTATTTTACTGTGGAATATAAGGCCTGCTCAGTCACAGGAAAAGTTGGGCGTATATGTTTAACAAAAGGCTCTACTTGACAATGCTACAGAGGAGAGAGCCAGTAAAAGGGACCATGGGCTGGGAGAAAGGACAGCCGGGCAGCCTGACCAAAGCAGACATTTCACATCACAAAGCCTTTCCTAGCTGACCTGTGACCCTCAGGGCCTCTGGACAGAAGGGGAGCCAAGAGGAGGCCCATCCTCCACCCTCAGCCTACAGCTGACCAAAACCTTTAACCCTTTCACTACCAAAGGCTGGACTCCACAACAAACTTGACTCTTTGTGGCCTTCATGTGGCCTTCTTAAGGAAAAAAGTGAAAAGTTAAATTTTAGTAGTTCTTTGGTAGATGAGCATTTACTATAACAGAGTGGCGGCGCGTCCCGCTACTCAAGTCTGTTTCTGTGTTTATACTTCCATGTTTATATGGATGTTCCAATGTCATAGTGCATCTGGTTCACCTTAGTTGTGCAGTGTTACAGGAAACATAATTGCCCTAAACTTTGTATAAAATATTATTTTTTCTTCTCCAATTAGTATACTGAAAGGCCACAATAGTTTCCATGACATAACCCATGGAATATATCTGCTAAGAACCAAAGTTAAATCTCTCTGTGGTAGACCAGGCTTATTGAATAGACACAGCTGTCCGGTCCACTGATATGTGGACAGGCGAATGCCCTGAAAAACTAGCCTTTTCTTCTGGGGCAGTCAGGGGCACACCAAACAAAGGCTAAAAGGCAAATGGCCTTTTAGAGATTCCTCTGTGTAGCAGACCATTGAACAATTACACAGAGCCAAAGACTACAATGACAATGCAATGCCACTAACATGAGAAGATAGATGGCTAATTGCAAACCTTTTGCCAGCATTTGCTGTGTATGTTAAGTGTATAAGTGTTCTGGTGTTACTTTTCCTCAGAAAAGAAACAGATACATGTAGTAAAGCTTGGGTTGCCTATTAACAACAGTATTTATTAGCTTTTAGATAGACTATCCATGCTTAACTATCTCCTAAAATTAGCCTGTAACTGCACTAACAGTTTTTAACTCAAGCACGGTCCACTCCGAACAACTTCATGACATGGAGAGCCTGACTCAATAAAGAGAAATAGTAAGGTTGGGGTACATCTGCTTTCCATCTTCAGAGAAATAATCCATAAACCTGCCGTTCTGATGCTTGCATGTGACACCACAAAGTGGGGAATCACTGCCATGCTCAGAACCATCCTCATCTTGGCTACCCCAAAGCTGCTGGGATGATTCCATACAGGCCCCAGAGAAATGATTTTACCAAGAGCTCCATACTTACTTGCGATAGTCAAACGTGATCTTTGGCTTAGTACGGATCCATATTTGTTCTGAGAGAGGCACTGGTAGAATCCTTCATCAGAATCCTCTTTGTCATGCTTAACCTTTGGTATGTACAAGGAGCCGTTGGGCAGAAATTGTATGTGCTCGTTTTCTGCCAACCAAACTCCATTTTTAAGCCACGTTATGGTTACAGGAGGCTGCCCATGAGCCTGACAGTCCATGACAGCAGGATCCTTTGGTATTACAGTTACATCACTGGGCTCTGTGATGAAGGACAACTCACTGAAACAGAAAACACCTGGAGAAAGACAATGGGAACATTAGTAAGGTGGTGAAGCATACCTTACTGGTGAGGCATACCTTGTATTATCACTATCTGTAATATAAAAGAACCACTTCATAAACTTTAACAATTATTGTGTGAGATTCTGTCATCATAAATCTTGACATTTCCAATTAATAGTAACATTAAACAACACGTCAAAATCATCAGACAAAGTGAATTATCCAAAGAAACAGAGCTAGTTTTAGTCATAAAGAAAAGGAAACCTTAGACAGCAGTGTGATGGATGTGGCTTTATATAAGGTACAACTATATTTCGCGGTATCGTGTTATATATCCATGATTATATCTTGAACAACTTGCAGTAAATAAAACAGAATTAATCGTACAACGGCAAAAAAATATTTCTAAGACTACCAGAAGTCTACGCTAGGGTGCCAACACGGACCACGGATCAGGTCCAGCGTACCTAATAAGAACAACACAATAGTAACAACAACAACAAAAAAAACACTTACTTGATAAAGGAAAAAATAAAACAAAAAACAGCAAATGCCGGAAGATTTTCATTTTAAACTTCGCCATTTATCCGGATTGTTCTGTCATTTTCACCACTGCGAACCACCGCTCTCTTGCGTCCAGTCCGTAGCTCCTCCAAATTACTAAATGACACAAGAGGTCCGACAACTCTTCAGGGGTACGACGGGCTCCCACCCCGCCCTCACACGCATGCGCTGTACGAGGTGCTTGTTGTGGGATAGCGGACAGAGATGAGAGCCCAACCACACTGACCAGCGCTCCTTGTATGAGGCAAGGAGGTTCTACGCTTTATGTAGCCTATAATTTGAGTTCTTCTACAAGTTGTGAACTGCAACTTTTGCAATTGGAACCGTTGACACAGCATTAAAAAGTGAAACATACATACATTTTTATGCAATTTCACCTCAGATCAGTTCCATAAAATGCATGACAGTCATTTTAAACCTCTAAGCTGGTGGTTCAAAAACAGATTACTGATTTCCCATACAGCAATAAATATATTGAGATAGAACTTTCTTTCTGTTGAAGTTTGTTTCAACCGGATACTTGAGGCGACGTAACACGGACATTGTGACCAATATCAGTTACCAAGGGCCAGGGAATAAACTGGTAATAGGGTCCCACTGAAAGACAGCTGCTCTTACCACAGAACTTGATAATTATGAAGAGATATTGATGGCTGCAAGTCAGCTGCTTAATGAATTCAGGTATTGATCCAACGACCGTGCCGTTTGACAATGACCCTCCTGTCCCCCAGCCATCATTCAGTAGAAATACAATGGGGTCCAGCTGTGAAATCAGCCATGCTGTATCAGCAGAACCCCCACCACTAGGCAAAGGTAAAACTAGAGTCATTAAATCAAAACAGGGAAATAGTTTACTGAATATAGCCAAAAATACCCCCCTCTCTTAAAAAAAGAAAGAAATATATACATTAACATAACAACATAACATTTTTATTCTATACAATATCTATAAATGGTAGTGTGGGGTTACTGCAAGAAACATCCACCTCCGTACTTCAATATCCAATCAAATAAGAAGAGGTGTGCAGCATAATTATATATTGATTAGTGCTAACTATTGATCCAATCATCTAAGGTCTCATATTCAAGGCTCAAAACCAGAAGTAAGGATAATAGTATCCAATAATCTGCTTACTAATTAAAATACAGTTCTAAATACAGAAGATTGCATCCATCTTCTTGTATTTTATCCTTGTATTAATCCTATTCTGTCCATATTGAAATAGTCAACTTTGAAATTTAGCCACAGTTCAAAATACTGACATGAAATGTCACTATGTTCAAGTCGCAATTAATTAATTAATTAATTAATTAATTAATTAATTAATTTAGAGTAGCCTAAAATAGGCTCTGGATGGTTATGTTTATGCTCTCTATTTCAGTGTACCTTTAGTTTTAACAGACAAACTGCATGCAATATTTCTGTAAACATGCAATTTACAAAAAGGTAACTTTTTGATCCTGTATTCCTTGTGAAATCTGTCGATTCATGTAGCCTAATATCGTACTGTGGAGGTTAAGAGGAATCACAGGGTTCCAAATGGCGAAGGGTCAGGCTGTGAGGCCATGATCAATAGGGTAAAGGTCATTAACATGTTATGAATATCATGAGGCCCTGGGAAAGCAGAGCAAGAGCAAGGGAGCAACAGACTGGGCCCTGATTGGTCAGAGGTTGGGCCTGGGAGAGGCCACTCCCCAATGACCTGAGAGGTCAGCTGAAGAGCCAATGTGACCTCTAGTCTCATGCCAAAAGGGTGATGGAGAGGGTTTGGATTTGCATAAACTTGACTGCTAAATATTAAAGTATATGGCAATGAACCAATAAAAGATAAACAGGCTAAGTTGATACCCAGTGACTTTTTAACAGTGTTTCAAAAGACAACTGATCTAAAAAACCTACCAAGTCCTGTAGGTTAATTTCCAAAGATTTTTTCTCATGCTACATATGCATATACTCTATGTAAGACATATAACACACAAACACACAAAGCACATTCTTTAAAAAAGTTTATTGGCTTTTAAAACCACTTTAAAAATCTCACCAGTGAGTACTTTCCATTGAAAAAAGAAACAACGCGTTTGCAATATTAACAAGCTACTGTACATTAAGCATTACACTAGACAACACCACAGAGGAAGGTTCTTCTACTGGTAGAAATGGACAAGATAGTCAAACAGAGTTGGTTCTGGGTCAGTCGAAGGTACAGAATCAGAGTCACTGCTTGATGGAGCTCCTGTACATTTTAAGAGGTGCATTTTCCTTCATTCAAATTCAAATATCAGTGCCTTATTAATGCTTAAAAAATTAAGAGAAAATGTTAACTTTCTTCACAAATGCATTTTGCGAAATAAGAATATGTCAAATAGACAGAAAAACATAAACATAACATACAGAACAATATTAACTTAGTAAACAGCACACAATGAAAGTTATGTAACTCATGAAACTAGCACTGCCAGTCTGGTTAACAGAACCCGCCCAAATCCCAGAAGACAGTGGTTACCAAGAATACAAAGTACAATAGAAGTCATCACACATGCGTGCGTACAATCATTTATCAACATAATGAGCATGTAGGTTTTAAAAGGTTATTTCAACTTTTTTCCTCAATGCTTTATATTCTCATGTATGAGAATGAGTAAGAATGTGTATCTCACTGAGATTAATGCACATTTTGCTACAAGACAATTATATAGTCATTTTCTGACAATTCAATTAATTTTCCTTACTCATCTTGTCATAAAAAATATTTTTTCTTTTTTTTGTGGGCATCCATCATTACATTTGTCCATAAAGATGTGGCAAAGCCATGTGTCATAAAAATTTAGTGCAATAATGTGAACCTCCAAAGTTTGTTGAAACATGAGTAATTGATTTTCCAGTGTCTGCTGAAAGGCTTTGAGCACGTGTCACAGAAATGTTTGCAACCAGCTAATAGTATCACAACTTTTTTCTCAATATACCATGCTATTGTTCTCGCTCAAAGCACACATCACTTCTGCAACTGCAGAGACCTATTATCTTAAAAAAAAATTAAAAAAAATACATCAGCAAGCGAGAGACCAAACAGACAGCATTACTTGTACAACAAATCGAGCCAGAAATGTAACACACAACATACAGTATCTTGCCTACTATAGTTCTGTTAAGCTTCTTTTTTAATGGCACATAGACTTAGCTAGAATAATGGCCATAATATAGTGTCTTGATACATCAAATTTCTATGTATCTATCCTATTTACAGATGGAGCTTTAACATGACTTATACAACATTGACAATAGCCAAAAACTCAAGCAAGCATCCTACTATATCACATAGCCTACCTGGCTAGCAGTGATGGTTTCAACATGCTTTCAGGTCCATAGTTACCTATAAAACATAGGACAGTGACCGTTTCACAAATTTACATACTGTACATAGATTTTTGCAACTTAATCTTTTTCCTCAAATGCAATAAACTCTTTAAGTAATATCTCCGAGGCTGCCCACTTCCCTTTGTTGTTAATGGAACCTAGGAGTGTATGTGTGTAATAATCTCTTATGTTATTCAAACAGATCATCTTTGGTATGGAAATAAGGCTGGATCTCCAGAAACAAATAATCACAATCCCTCTTGATCTCAAGATGACACTGAAACCAGGGAAGTTGCACATTTCAGCCTCTAGCCTTTAATGTAACTAAGCCATCTCCATACCATTGATATTCTTATCCAACCTGGGAGTACAGAATGCCAAAACATTTCATGACTAAAAGTGTGCCTGCCATGGTTATTATGAAATGGTAGCATATCAACTTATTCTCAATATATTACTGATAAGGGCACACACAGTGTAATCTTCAGCCTATACAATATGCATCTATAACACTGCAAAATAAAAAAAGAAATAAGAAATAGTACTGAAAACGTTATCAGAGTAACAGCTGCCTTGATATGATGAAGCTCTGGATGGTTCTGAAGATATCTAAAGATTATACTATATACAGTCTCTCTAAAGATGGCATAAGGCCTTGGACTTTGGGAATAAGGCAGCCAGTTGTTGATTCCTTTCAATGTATAGTCCACAAAGTGGCCTGAATTTCCATCTTCTCCCTACTGATTCATCTACTCCCTTTATAAGATATTAAACAGTACAAGTAGTATAGGCTTTAAGAAAATTTCACTCTTGGACAATGCTCAGACATGAAATTACTATTTGGCTGATTTGGTATATGATAAAGTATAAAGATTATGTCATAAATTCAGCACCTGGTAGCATCAGTTGCTACCCTTTTTAATATTCAGATATGGCAGGCAAATGTACTATGGTTTTTATGTGCATATATTACAATCCCGATATTGTATTTCCTTTTGGTTGAACTTGAACTGCACGCTTCGAAAACAGTTTACAATAGCAATACGCGTTTGTTAAGTCTTTTGTGCCAAATTTCTCGCTTTTCTCCCTGTCAAGTGTTTGTTGAATACAAATATTGCATTATTGATCAGCTATAATGTGGAAGATTGTGTTTCTTTTTGTGTTCATATCTTAGAAATCTGTTCTTTGCAACTGCATGCTGTCACCGGATACTCGGACACGCTAACTTGAAATGCATCCATTTCGGATTTCGGATGAGGGAAAGAAGTGGTGAAGTACTGTAGTTCGGGGTGTGCTAAACAATAAAGGGTGAGAAATAATTAAAAACATCAGTAGGGGAGATTTTCTGGTAAGCCTGGCACTTTAAACAGGACAAGTGGCAAAGTCCAGACAAATCCCAACAAACTATAGTATAAAAACAGATATACGACATACACACCAAACAAACAAGGAACAGAAACCATGAAGAGTAAAAGATAACGTTAGCCCAACATCTCTACTGTAGTAGGCTGGTCTTTGCTTTCCAGCCAGTCGAAACCGGAGTTCACAGTATCACTGCATATCTGCTGAAAAAGCGGGTCGTTCTTCAGTTCTTCCAGTGTTGAGTCTTCATATTGTTCCTGCTGCTGATTGGGGTCGAACAGCAGGTTGGTGTCCAATGTGTTAAGGTCAGTGATGCTACTGGACAGATCTGAGGTCAGTCTGATGTCATTAGAGAAGTCGGACGCCACAGCGTTTAGCTCCGAGGCTACCTGACCCACCAGCTGGGAACTGGGGTTCAGGCCGTCATCCCCCAACAAGTCCTTGACGGTGTTGTTGAAATCCAGCTGCTGCTGCTCCTCCTCCACCTCCTGCTGCTGTGTGCTCTGGAGGAGGAGCTGGGGTTGGGTCTGTACAGGGTTCTCCTGGAGCTGCTGCTGCTGGTCTTGCTCACCAGGACCCACTTGTGCTTGGCTGTCGCCGGCAGAGAAGCTCACCTGTTCTCCACTGCTGCTGGTGAGGTAGCCATGCTGCTGGATCTCAAAGGCAGCAGGGCTGGAGCTGACTGGCAGCTGTGTCTGATGGGCAGTTCCTCCAGCGAAGCCAGGCGTGGTCTCCAGGATCTGGGTGAGGTTCATGCGGGCCGTATAGTTAGAGGGGAGGTTGTTTATGCCCAGACCACGGACAGAGTCGTCCCCATCAGAATCCATCTTGCTCAGAAGAACATTGGTGATCTTGGTGGTATTAGTCTGGCCCTGCACAGGCAGCATCTCACTCTGCATCATGATGTTCAGAGGCACAGATTGGCTGCGCTGGACCATACTGTGGACAGAGCTGACGGTCTGGCTGTTGGACAGGATGCTGAGCACCTCAGAGGTGATGGGGGAGTTGAAAGGGGAGATGACAGCTCGGGTGGTGGTGGTGGTAGCAGTGGTGGTTGGAGGGCCAGTGTTACCGCTGAAGTTCCTCTGACGCACTGCAGGGCTGACACTGCGGCAACGGAAAGTGCTGGACCCCGACGAGGTCGAGGCCTTGTTGTCTAGCGGGGCAGGCACAGCAAAGCTCTCCTGTTTAGTGGGGGTGGATACACCAGTTATCTGCTGCTGTTGCTGCTGCTGTTGCTGTTGCACTGGGGATATGGGGGTCAGACGGCCAAAGTGAGTATCCTGTCTCGACTGGGCCTGAAATGACTGGCCGGGTATTGCAAAAGCATGTGGCTTACGGAATTGGTCATCCACCAGGTCTTGATAGCTGGGCAGAATGCCGATTCCATGATTGGACAGAGGACCTCCACTGTTACTGTTGTAGCGGTTGTTGATCCACTCCAGTTTGGCCTTGTCAGGGTGGGTGGCCATGGGCCTTTGCATGGGCTTGACAGGGCTGCTGGAGACAATGCTGGCGTCATGGTAACCCGTCATGCTGGAGTTAATGGGAGTGAAGGCGAAAGGGTTCCTGCACTCCACTGGACTGGGGGGGACGCTGCTGCTGCAGTTGGAGAGCGGAGTGCTGATGGGGGTGTGGCGACCCATGGTTCCATCCACAGGGGTGATGGGAGCCATGCGGGAGCAGGGGCTCTCTCTGGTCAGGCTGTGCCCAAGTGTCATCTCAGAGGTCGGGG